>CM017440.1:0-289392 GCA_007726485.1 Eragrostis curvula | reverse complement strand
ACTCCATTTTCAAACCACCATTCCTAGGGTCCTTCAATCATCTCTCTCATTTGTGGGTCTCACTGTTTTTTTCACAAAATAGGATCTTAAGCTAGTTTACTGCTGGAGTTGAAGTCAGATTCTGGGCCCTCATTTTTGCATGTCAGCCTGAAAAACAAAAGTAAAGGCATTGTTTTAGGGTCCATTGCTGGAGATGCTCTGACATATATGCTCGATCGAATCTCGTCGAGGGATGTCTTATTTGAATTCAATTATTAATTATTCCATTATATATATTTGCAGCTAGCATGCATGCTATATCTGCGGGAAGACTGGATGGATGAAGAATCAATCAACAGGAAAGCTAGGATATATGGGATCAATCAGTGTCGATCGAGTTGGCAATTCGGCTCTCGGCGGATGAAGACTGTGTTGGCGTCGACGTCGAAGGTGAGGCGCGTGTCGACCTGCGGCAGCGCGCCGATGTACTTCCTGTCGCCCGGCAGCACGGCGAGGCAGGCGACCTGCTGGTGGGCCTCCTCGAACACGACGAAGAGCTTGCTTGGCGGGAGAGTGAGCACCGCGTTGGACTGCAGGAAGTGCAGGTTCACCGTGGGCCAGAATGGGCGCCCGTGGGGGACGCAGAAGGTGAAGCCGGGCCGTTCCACGCGGGGGGCCCGTGCCCGTGGTACGCCGCCACGGGCCCACGGCGTGCTCCAGGGCCGCGTAGGCGGGCTCCACCAGGATCAGGAGCGGCGTCGTCAAGTCCACCACCGTGCCGCCGCTCCCGTCGATCTCGCTGCGCTGGAACGTGGCGGCATTGATGCCCGGTAGCCTGGCGCCGCCGACGCTGACGCCGGCGAGGTCCACGAAGTAGGGGCCGTAGTCGGCGGCGTGGTTGCCGTTGTACGGGAGCTGGACGCGGGCCATGCCTCTGGTGCTGGGGACCTCGCCGGCCAGCCGGAGGAAGCCGTGGCGGTGCCCCGGCCCCGCGTGCAGGCAGTAGGAGAAGCGCCGCGCGTAGTGGGCTCGGACGTACTGCATGATGAACAGGTGGCTCGCGTCCACCGCCAGCAGCCCCCCATAGATGCTGCTGCTATTGTTGTTGCCCCCCTCCTGATCTGCTGCAGCGGCAGCTAATAGTTCCTGCTGGTGGACGAAGACGAAGAGGGCCACCACCACCGGCAACACGGTGTGCTCCATGGACACCATGATGACCTCAATCCTAGCTTCCCGATTGATGTTGTAACACCCCAACTTTTGGAGCCAAAAAGAAAAGAACAAAAGAAAAATAAAAAGGAATAAAAATCACTCCAAATTAAAATTTTTGTCCAACCTCTCACCTTGAAATGAATTTTCAAAAATAAAATTCACTAAATAAATTAAACTTAGTTTGAATATGAAAATTTTGAAATATAAAATTGTGCTCAAGTGTTTGCCCTCATTTAAAAATATACTAAAAATTTGAAGCTTTTGAATTTACAACAGATAAAATCAAAGTAGGAATTAATTCCAAGTTGATTTTCAAAATTTTGAATTTAAACCTGCATCAAAATCTCATCATGTGCATTTCTGTGTTTTATTTGATTTATTTGGAGTGTTTGTTCAACTTTTGTTTTTGTTTGAATTTGAAATTCCTTCAAATTCAAATTCCAGAAAAAAAAAGAAAACCCTTTTTCTTTTTCCTAAACCATTCGGGCCAAAACATTTCTCCTGGCCCAGCCCATCCCGTTTTTCTTTTTCTTTTTCCTTTCTTTTCCCTGGGCCGCTTTCCCCCTCCCGGCCCAGCCGCAGCCCAACCGGCCCATTCCTCCCATCTCTCTCACATGTGTCGATGACACGCGGGACCCGCCTGTCATCCTCTTCCTCCGGCAGCCCGGCGGAATCTCCGCCGCCGCCCATACCTCCGCTGCGTCAGCTGACGTCAGGCACCGCCGCCCTGTAGCCACCGCCCTACTGTGCTCCACCGCCATCGCCGCCTTTAAATCGACACCGGGCCGCTCTCCTTCCCCTCTCTTTTTCTTTCGCACGAGCTCGAGTTTCCGTTCAGTGAGCTAGGGTTCCGGCGAACCTTTTCCCACCGTCGCCGGCGTGCTTTCCTCTTCGCTCGAGCGCTCTGCGAGCTGCCCTGCCTCCCTCTCCCTCTCGCGCGCCCCTTCTCCCTTCCACTCCGCGCGCACAAGCACCTTTCCATCGAGCACCGCCGTCGTTGGAGCTCCTTCCCTGACTCCGGCCGTCGCTGGACGACCTCCGCCCCGCCTGAGCCACCGGTGAGGTCCACACCTCGCCCCTCTTGCTCTCCCTCCTCTTCTTTTCCTCTCTCCCCGCACGCGCAACCCTTTTCCCCCTCCTCACCAGCGCACCATCTTCTCCGGCGAGCCCGCTCTCCGCCCTCCTCTCCCCCTCCGGCTCAACCGAGTGCACGGTGAGCCCTCCCGTGCACCCCTCCCTCTCCCTCACCCCTCTGTTTCCCTTCTCTTCGCACGCGCGCACCTCTCCGTCGCACACCGCCATGGCCCACAACTCCGGCGAGCCATCGCGACCCCTCCACTGCTCCACGTCGACGACACGAACGCCTATCGGCTTCTCCATCGCGTCCTTGTTCCCTGCGACGAGGTTCCAGTTTCCCCCGTTCATCCTACGCGCCGGCGGCGAGAAGTCGGGCAGCCCGCCGCCGCGCACGACGCCCCGGTCCACCGTGGACCGGTGGACCGCCGCCCATCCCCGGTCCATGGACCCCGGGGACCCAGTCCACCGGGTTCTCGATTTATTTTAAATCATTTATCCCCTTTATTCCGTCAGCACTACGCAATAAACATTTTCTAATACAAAAATAATTCCCAAATTTCAGAAAATCTCTAGACCTGTACATTTTACAGATAAGCCCTCAAGCTTTTCTGTAATTATGTTTAAGCCCTGCCTTTTTACAGAAAAGTACCACTTTTCTGTAATTATGTTTTAGCCCCTACCTTTCTACAGAAAAACCCCAAACTTTTCTGTAATTACAGATAAGTCCCTAAAACTTTCTGTAATTATCTTTTAAGCCCTTAAAACCTTTTTATAATTACCTATGAGCCCCCAGAACTTTAAATGTCCATATCTTTTCAACCATAGCTCCGTTTTGGGCGATTCTTGCGCCCACGCGTTCGTAGAAACGCGAAGTACCTCACGGTACTATTCTTGGAACCCCACACTATACCTGGACATCATCAATGCCCTAAAACCCTCTCACATGTTATATCCTTTTCCTGACAATCATGCGATGTCGATCTTGCACGTCGCAATCATTGTTTACCTAGATCGGACCAATCTTGTGGTGCTAGTTGTCCAGTGCTTTCCACATGACAGCGCACACCTCGCTTCCACCTTGTATCACATATTCACTCCTTTACCTGCTAACAATAAACCTTTTATATCGTATCGCTTCAAACCAAGCAATATCTCATGCCGTTTCACTTCAAACCTCGTACCCTCCTTATATCACAAATCCAAACTCCAAACCTAGCTTTGATCATCATCACCCAATCAAACTTAACCCAACAATGTCTGCAACACCTATTCCAATGTCCTCATCAAATCCTACCAAACCCTATCGTTTCACTATCTTCTTTTATAAGTGCTCTTTTATTGGATCTTTTTGGAGTTATTATTTCATTGTTATCATAATTACCAGCTGTCCTTATTTGATCTTGGTATTTTATCTGTAGCCATGCATTCATGTCATACATGCTCACGTACATGTACCATCGTCATGCGTCCGACGCGTGACAACCAACTTAATAAATAATAGTTTAGTTTTAGTAATTAATCAATCTAGTAAGTAATTAATAGCTAAGTCATCATTAGTTACGGAGCCCTAAGCTAACACACCTTGTACTTCGTACACGTGTTGCATGAACCTTTATATAGGTTACTACCTGTATGAAGGCTAGTGCCACGAATGTACGAAGAACACGTACACACGCTGTCCCCGTCACTTCATGCATTCATGCTCTTCTCTTCGTGTTTAGCATCTCTCATTACACCAAAAGCCATAGAGTACGATGCATCACCCCTAATGGCCTTTTTAAGGTAACAAAACCTTGTTAAAGTAAAACTGGATGCATCATCCGTGTTTTGAGTCCTTTTGTTCTTCATTTGCTTTCTATCGGTTTTATTGGAGATAATTGGATCTTATTCGCTCTTTTTGCTCTTTATTTTCTTTTGCGGTAGTTTATTTATGCGTAGTATTTCTATGCGCTAGATTACGTGAGAGTCGAGGAAGAGCCAGAAGACTTCAAAGGCTCGTTGAGGAATCCAAACTCAAGGATCAAATCAGAAGATTCAAATCTCAAGAATACGACTTAAAGATTAGGAAAGCGACTATCAGGCAAACCCTAACTCCCTTTGATCATGTTGATCACATAATTGCAAAATAATCCTATCTAGAGCCTGATTTTAAATAAACATGCATGGTATTTAAAGGTGATTTAAATGCTAGAAGATCCTAAGCAATATTTGATTGCCACTCCTTGATCTTGATTATCCTGAATCCTTGTTAACCCTAGGAACCAACATCATTGAATTACTTAATGATATGTTGGCTTGCTTTGCCGCTTAGGACTTTCACCATGTGTTTAATTAATCTTGCTCACATGCTTTTGTGTTAAAATGCGTGAGTCGTGGTGGTGTGTGTAAATGTGAAAATGGGTGGGTTTGGCGATAAAGTGCAACCCATAGTGGGGGATGTTTTGGCGGGACCAGGCGAGGTAGTCCTCAGTGGGAGGCTATCTCTGGGACGCCCTTCCTCATGAGGATTGGCTATTGAAGATGCCTGGTTCGGTCTTATAAGGACCGGTTCTTGTGCCGCCTTGCCTAGCAACATACGCGCAGCCACAAGCCATGAATGGGCATGGGATTGGAACCACACCCTACTGGTACTCACCCGGTACCCCCCGGAGGCAGGAGATTGCAACGGAATCCCAGGAGAAGACTCGTTCGTTGGTGGGCGTTCGAGATCCGGCATTTGTGAATCTGGCCATATTATTGATTGTGAAGCCCCTGGTGATGTCTGTAGGGGATGCCGTGGTGGTACCAAGTAGGTACGGGACCTTTAGTAGGACAGTCCAAACCGGGACCCCGGGGAGGACTGGACTACCTTGTGGGGAAAGTTGTGCACCCTCGGCCGAGGTTAAGAATCTATCCGGATAGCCGTGTTCCACGGTATTGGACAACGCGAAAGCAATGGCCACACTATGATTAGTCTTCCTGTGTGAGTTATCCTTGGCGTGTTTTTGGAATACACCGGCGTGGAGCCGTGCGCTGGTTTCCGGCCAGCATTAAAAGTGAGGAACTGGCGGGATTGAACCATTATCTCCCCCAGGGCCGACCAACTCCACTATATGATAACAATCTTGACTGTAGTTTGCGAACTGGCTTTGTTTGCAAAACAACCCTTGCATAAAATTGGCTTTCCGCCAACACAAGGAACCCTCAGCCTTTACCTTGATAAACCCTTGCATATGTTTTCCCCTTGTGTTAGGGTTTGCTGAGTACCTTATGTACTCATGCGTTTGCGATTGATGTTTTTAGTAGGAGAAGTCTTCGTAGGAGACGACGACGCTTTGGTTTTCGGTTCTGCTTCTCAAGTCTGCCTGTGGCTTGGGTCGTGCTTTCCGCTGTATGTGTGTGATTGCTCTGCCTTTATTTGACGGAAGGACTTAGATACTTCTGCATCCTTGTCGTACCGCCACTAAAGGTTCAATATATTAGGTACTATACCTATTTACCTATCCGAAGTATGCTTTTGTTATCATATCTGTGTTCCTATGCGTATCAGCTACTGATCCAGAGACTGATACAAGATGCACAGAGTACTCCAGTGATGGGGTACGACAGATGTGATGTGATGGATGCTCTTTGCAAGCGCCTTCCCGGCCGCCTTTAAATAGCTAGCACTCCATCCATCCAGGTCAACCACACTGCCCTGCTGCTCAAGGTTAATGCATTCATCAAAAGGTCGGACAAGGATTCCAGGATGTTTGTCATGGGTGCAAAGAAAGAGTAAGTGCTTCCTCACCTCATCAATGTGCAAGCATCCCCTCTTTCAATCTGCATATCCCTTCATTGTTGTATCAATCTTGCAGGCATGGTTTAAACAGATGCACAAGCATTAAGTACATGCAGGAACAACATATAACATTGTTGTATCAATCTTGCAGGCATGGTTTCATCTGCATAAATTTATTTATTTATTTTATCGGTACTCAACCCAAGATTGAGGCTCCCCTGTGGTCGGCCAAGTAGGCAGGGCTAAATGGGCAGCACGAGACACATTTTTTTTTTTTTTTGCCTCACTCCCACGGCTCTCGTTCCGTGGGCAATAGCTCACACTCTTGATTGCTGGGAGTGATTTTCACGTGATGAGATGACCCACCCTACGAGCCCCTTTTTTTTATCGTCTCTAAGATGTTTCCTTACCTAAGCTGACGATTTCAGGGTGGGGTGATAGATTTTCAAGTATTGGCATGATCAGCCATGTGAGACCTTTTTTGGCCCTTGTAAGTCATTTCGCGGGCATGCTCTCGTGTGTCGGAAGCCATTTTCATGTAAGAGAAAATCCCTTCAAAACCATCAGCATAAAGTATAATCCCCAATAGACCACCAAGAAAACTTCAATCCCGTGGATGCCAGCAAGCCAAAAAAATTATCCTCTCCAAGCCACTGCAGCTCCATGCCAGGGTTCAAACAAGTCTAAATGACAATGCTACCCTTCCTCCTTTCTTTCCTCACGAACCAGACAACAGCAGCTTGAACAAGGCGATCGGTAATGGCGAGATCCGATTAGATGGGTCTTGGTGACCACCAAAATGGATGCGTTGGGAGATGTAGAAGAGAAACATGTGATCGATTTGTTCTAATCGATGGATAATGATTCGAATTTGTGATTCTGTGGCTAGGAGTTGGGAAGAGAAAAAATGAAATTAATTGAGGAAGAATCCGTTGATTTGGACCAAATCCACCAGAGATCGAATCCATCGTGGTCTGCTTGATGCCGCTCCAGTGCCGTCGAAGAGCTGCGGCCGTTGCCGGCGAGGACGCCGTGGTGTAGAGGCTCGTGCTGGCGGCGGACATGGAGGCGTCAATGGAGGTCGTGCTGGCGGCGGACATGCTGCGGCAGAGCACGGGACAAGGCAACACGACCTGCGGCGTGAGGCGTCGGTGGCCGCGGGGCTGCCTGGCATCGACGGAATTATGTGGCGAACCGGCGGCGTGAGGCGTAGGTGGCCGCGAGGCTGTGCGGAGCGCACACATGGGGTACCGACGGGAGTACGAGCAGACGGAGAGTGCGTTCAGGCTCGCCGGCATGAGCTCTCACGCGCCAAGGCGTGGACCACGTTGATTGCGTTCATTGGAAATTTGGAACTCGATCGTTGCGAGGGTAATTTTGGGCATTTAGAAGTTGCGCTTTTGGCAGATGCGGCTGGTGTGGCACCGAAAGGATAAATTTTTTTTGATCATTGGCATTGACGGGATAGCAGTTTTGTCGGTGGCAGGAAGGGGATTAAAGTTTTAGCCAGTGGTTTAGAAGGAAATTGCCCTTCATGTAATGGCACAATCGACTCTGTCAGGACAGTTTTGTTTGCCACATCCCCTCTTTATTGAGCAAGTTGAAAAACAATTTACTTAGCAGACATTGGTTCCTTCTGAGTAAAAACAATTACCTCAACAGAGGGGACGGACGTGCTCGAATCTCATCTCGATCGATCTCTTATTTGAATTTAGTGGGTTATTAATTATTCCATATATTGTTTCCAGCATGCAATGCAATGCAATGCAATGCGTACAGTAGAGGAGATCTAGTGATATGGATCATCAATCAAGTGGTGGTGTGGTGGGAGTGTCGAGTTGGCAATTCTCGTCGCGGAGGTAGACGATGTCTTCTTCGACGCTGAAGGTGAGGCGCGTGTCGACCTGCGGCAGGGCGCCGATGTATGTCCTGTCACCCGGAACCACGGCGAGGCAGGCGACCTGCTGGCTCACGGACACGAAGAGCTTCCTCGGCGTGAGCGTGATCTCCGCGTAGAGTCCGCTGAAGTGCAGGCTCACCGTGGGCGCGTGGTGGTATGCTGGGTGGTATCCTCCTGCCGCCCCGCCGCCAACGCAGAAGGTGAAGTGTGGCCATTGCACGCGGGGCAAATGATTCACATGCGCCGCCACTGCGTTCTCCAGGACGGCGTAGGCGGCCTCCACCATGACCAACATCGGCGTCGTCACGTCCAGCACCGTCCCGCCGCTTCCGTCGGCCTCGTTGCGCCGGAACGTGGCGGCGTTAATGCCCGGCAGCATGGGCCCGCCGTCGACGCTCACGCCGACGAGCTCCACGAAGTAGGGCCCGTAGTCAGCGGTGTGGTCGGCGTTGTACAGGAGCGAAGTGAGCGACATGCCTCTGGTCCTGGGAGCCTCGCCGTTCAACCGGAGCATGCCGCGGTGTTGGTGTATATGTATTAGGACTCTAATTATGTAATAGTGGAAGGACTAAAGTGTAAAATGTAATAAAAATAAGAGAAGAACAGAGAAGGATCGGGAGGTAGTCGATCCAGAAATTTCCCCAACCTGCAGCTCCATGGCTCCTTTTCCATCCAATCCTAAACCTCTTAAATCTTCATAAATCCATCGATTAATCTTCCACATGGTATCAGGGCGTGGTTAATCTGGTGGGACTTTATCTCGATCCGGAGGTAACATTGTGTTTCTTCCTCTGGACTGATGGTTGTTGCTCAGGGGGAGTCGTCATCTTCCTCTCTTGTCTTGCTGCTATTGCAAGCATTTGCTGCTAGTTTCGGTCTGCAGTGTGGTAGACCAGATAATAGAGGCGACTTTGATCCTAGAGCCCAGGTGCAGGGATTGATTTGGAAGTGCTCATTTGGTCTGTTTGTTTACTGCTAGTGGCTGCAGCTGTGCTGGTGCGAAGCATAAACTTGTTTTATTATTGCCTTAGTGCTTGGCGTGAGCAAGAGCAAATTGACCCGTAGTGCTATTTGTCTTGGGTTGTGTCCGTGAGCACAATTTGTTTTTTACTATGGGGGATACCAGTGCACAGAAGGAAGCAGATTCTAGTCTCGAGAAGCTTTGTGAAATATTTACTAAAGTGTTGCAGCAACAGCAGATAAAAGTAGCTCCAGAAGTCACAAAGCAAGCGCTTGAGCCTAATCCGGTGAAGTTGTCAGGACCAGAGAATTACATCAGTTGGGCTCGTCATGCCCGTTTGATTTTGAACTCACATGACTATGAGAGTTTGTTGACTGATAATGCTACTGTTGCTAAACAAATCAATGACAAAATACTTGTGTGGTTGCTGAGAAGCATGGAACCAACAGTCCGTGAACAAGTTGAAACTATGGCCACGGTTGCAGAAGTGTGGGCAGCATTGGAGAGTCAATTTTCTGGGAAGTCAAATAAAATGCAGGCTACTCGAATCATGCATGAGTTGACTCATATGAAGCAAGGCTCAATGTCGGTGACTGAATATGCCAATAATGTAAGAAGGTTATACAGGGATTTACATTATTACCATCCGTTTGAGCCGGTTGATAAGAAAGATATTGCTATTCATCACTCTTGGTTTCGGTCATTTGTTAGCAAGCTTTTCCTTGATGGGTTAAACCAGGAATTTGATCTTCGTCGTCAGCTTATTTTCTCATTGCCAGAGTGGCCTAGTCTTGATGATATAATTTCAAGAATCACGGAAGAAGAAACTAGAATAGCTCAGCCCAAAAATAATGATCACTTGGGAGTTGATGTTCATGCTGCTTTATCTATGAAGAACAGGCGCACAACTAATTTTCAAATAGATCAAGACAAGAATAAATTTAAATGTGATCATTGTGGTCGTGAGGGGCACTCCATTGAGAGATGCTTTAAAAAACATGGCTATCCACCTAGATGGAAAAAGGAGACATCCCAGCCAGGGGGAGCTAAAGGTAGCAAGTGGAGTCATGCAAATCATGTTAAACCTGAAAGGGAGCTTCCGGTGGTAGATGTACAAGCTCTTGAGGAGTACAAATCCAAACTCAAACTCTCTGAAGGCTCTTCTTCTACACATGGTTCCTCTACAGCTGGTTCTAGTTACCATGTATTGTCCCAAGGTATGAAACTCCATCAAGCCCAAATCCCATCCACAACTGAAACTAAGTCTTGGATCATCGATTCCGGAGCTACTAACCATATGACTGGAACATCTAATCTTTTTATTTCCTATACTCCTTGTTCAGGTAAGGATAAGGTACGTGTAGCTGATGGATCCAAAGTTCCAATTGTAGGACATGGATCTATCCAGTGCACTAAAAACTTATCCCTATCCTCAGTGTTACATGTACCTAATTTTCCTGTTAACTTGTTGTCTGTTAGTTCGATTACCAAATCTCTCAATTGTAGAGGTTGGTTTGATCCTTCTCAATGTGTTTTTCAGGAGCTAAGGACTGGGAGAATTCTTGGGACTGGGACTGTGCGTAATGGACTCTATTACCTTGATGAAGGAAGTGATGAGGTCGCTTTTGCTGCCAAGATGTCCCCATGTCAAGAATTGTTACTACTTCATCGCAGGCTTGGACATCCCTCTTTTGTTGCTATGTCTCGTTTTTATCCCTCTCTTTTTAACTCGTGTCCTCGGGAGTTCCTTGTATGTGATGCTTGTGAGTTTGCTAAACATACAAGGGTTCCATATCCTAGTATTGGTCAGAGAAGCCAAAAACCATTTGATGTTATTCATTCTGATGTTTGGGGACCATGTGAGGTGCACTCTATTTCTGGACATAGGTGGTTTGTGACCTTTATTGATGGTTTCAGTCGATATACTTGGCTCTACTTGTTGAAGCACAAAAGTGATGTTTTCCTGGTCTTTAAGGACTTGTATTATCTTATTAAGAATAAGTTTGGTAATACTATTAAGGTTTTACGTTCTGATAATGGTACTGAGTATGTTAACCAGGAGTTTGAGCAGTTTTTGCATATAAATGGCATTGAACATCAAACTACCTGTGTTAACACTCCAGAACAAAATGGTGTCGCAGAACGTAAAAACCGACATTTGCTTGAGGTTGCTCGTTCTTTGATGTTCACTATGAATGTTCCTAAATTTCTTTGGGGAGAGGCAGTAAAAACTGCCACATACTTAATAAATCGCATGCCTCTTCGTATTCTTGACAACAAGTCCCCTGCCCAGTTGTTATTGAATTCAAATGACTTTATTGTTTCTCCAAAGGTTTTTGGGTGTGTTTGTTTTGTTCATGACTATCGAAACAATGTTGGCAAACTTGACCCTCGTGCTGTCAAATGTATTTTTGTTGGCTATTCTCCTACACAAAAGGGTTACAGATGTTGGTGTCCATCTGAACATCGTTTCTTTGTGAGTATGGATGTAACATTTCGTGAATATGAACCTTATTATGGCCAAACCGATGATACTGGCATTGCTCTATCCCCGCCTGAAGTGCAACAGGAGGGGGAGAGTAACAGTGGAGGCAATCCTATAGGTTCTATTCTTGTTCCTACTTCAGGTGTTACTCATAGTGATAGCTCCAATCCAAGTCAGGGGGAGAACTTCGATACTGATGGTGGTAACAATTCTTGTCATGGAGACACCCAAACTAGTCCGACTTCTCAAGGCATAGAGTCTCATACGCATGTGGACCCAGGTACTAGTTCTCCATCTCTTAGTCCTATTGCTCCATCTAGCACACTTGAGCAAGGTGATAGCCAATTATCTACTGAATTACCTCCATCTACAAATAATTTACCCATTGCTTTGAGAAAACCAACTAGAGCCACTGATATCCCAGCACGTCTTAAGGACTGTGTTTGGTACAAACATGATATTGCCAACTTTGTTTCCTACAAAAATTGTAGCTCATCCTTTAAAAGCTTTATTGCCTCTCTTGATTCTGTATCCATACCTACTGATTGGAAATCAGCTAAAGAGGACCCCAAGTGGAGAGAAGCTATGCTAGATGAGATGAGAGCATTGGAGAAGAATAAAACTTGGGAGCTTGTGGATCTACCGCCTGGCAAGCAACCTGTAGGGTGTAAGTGGGTTTTCACCATTAAGCATACACCGGAAGGCAAGGTGGATAGATACAAAGCTCGTCTAGTTGCCAAGGGCTATACCCAAACTTATGGGATAGATTATGATGAGACCTTCGCACCAGTGGCTAAGATGAACTCGGTAAGAACACTTATATCTTGTGCAGTTAATTTGGACTGGGACATCTTTCAGATGGATGTAAAAAATGCATTCCTCCATGGTGATCTTCATGAGGAAGTATACATGCATATTCCACCGGGATTTGAAACGAGTCAAACTAGTGGAAAGGTTCTTCGCTTGCATCGTTCTTTATATGGTCTTAAACAATCACCAAGGGCTTGGTTTGATCGTTTCAGACAATCCATGCTCAAAAGAGGCTACCTTCAAAGTAATGCTGACCATACACTCTTCTTTAAGCATATGGAAGGCAAAGTGGCAATCTTGATTGTGTATGTTGATGACATTGTGATTACCGGAGATGATTCAGGTGAGATTTCAGCCTTGAAAAAGTATCTTGCACAAGAATTTGAAGTAAAAGATTTGGGACAATTGAGATATTTTCTTGGTATTGAGATCTCCCGTGGTCCCAAGGGCATTTTTCTGTCTCAAAGAAAATATGTTATGGATTTGTTAAAGGAAACCGGTATGCTTGGATGTCGGCCGGCGGCCACACCTATTGAACAAAATCATCGGTTGAGCAAAGATGAAGGGACTCCTGTGAATAGAGAAATTTATCAAAGACTGGTTGGGAAACTTATATATCTTTCTCATACTAGACCAGACATTGCCTTCGCTGTGAGTGTGGTAAGTCAATTTATGCAGGATCCTAAATCGCGTCATATGGACGCTGTATATCGAATCATAAGATATCTTAAAGGTTGCCCTGGAAAAGGCCTCTTATATACTAGGCAAGGAGACTTGCAGATTGAATGCTATACAGATGCAGATTGGGCTGGTTCTTTGGATGATAGACGTTCAACATCTGGATATTGTACCTTTGTTGGTGGTAACTTGGTTTCATGGCGAAGTAAAAAACAGAGTGTTGTGGCTAGATCTACCGCCGAGGCTGAGTTTCGTTCAATGGCCCATGGAGTTTGTGAGTTATTATGGTTGCAAATCCTACTCTCAGAGTTGAAGTTGTTCAAGAGAAAGCCGTTGATGTTGTATTGTGATAACAAAGCTGCCATTGATATAGCGAATAATCCGGTCAAGCCTGATCGAACCAAGCATGTCGAAATTGATCGCCATTTCATTAAGGAGAAGTTAGATAGAGGAATAATTTGCCTTCCTTATGTAAGTTCAGCTAGTCAGGTAGCTGATGTTCTCACAAAAGGACTGCCAGAAAAATCATTCTCTATATTTTGTAGCAAGATGGGTCTATACGATGTCTTTGCCCCATCTTGAGGGGGAGTGTTGGTGTATATGTATTAGGACTCTAATTATGTAATAGTGGAAGGACTAAAGTGTAAAATGTAATAAAAATAAGAGAAGAACAGAGAAGGATCGGGAGGTAGTCGATCCAGAAATTTCCTCAACCTGCAGCTCCATGGCTCCTTTTCCATCCAATCCTAAACCTCTTAAATCTTCATAAATCCATCGATTAATCTTCCACACGCGGCGGTGCCCCGGCCCCGCGCGCAGGCAGTAGGAGAAGGTGTACGCTTGATGGGCTCGGACGTACTGCATGATGAACAGGTGGCTCGCGTCCACAGCCAGCGGCCCCTGCCCATGGACATTATTACTGGTGGTGTTGTTTTTGTTGTTGACCCCCTCTGCTTCCGCCTGATGCTGCTGCTGCTGGAGGAAAACGAGGGCTGCCACCGCCACCACCACCAACACCGCGTGCTTGTCCATGGCTTCGATCGATGATCTCTAGGGATGGATCTTTGCCCATGCGCCTTCCCGGCCTTTAAATAGCTAGCACTCCCAGCGGCGAGCCCAACCACACTGCCTTGCTAAGTGTTAATGGTCCATGTCCAGAACAGGATTCCAAAGGTGCTCGTCGTGGGTGCAAACAGAGTAATTGCTTCCTCAAGTCATCAATGTGTTGCATGCAAGCAGCATCCCCTCCCTGTACGTGTCAATCTCCTCTTTGGATTTCCCTTCCCCAGTATGGATCTGTTCCTACAAAAATTAACTGCATGCGATGCGATGCGATGCGATGGCTTATACTTATTTCTGTCAAGTCAAGAGGAAATTAATTAAATGGGATGGATCAAGTGGTGGTGCCAGTGTCATGGTTGCACGTCTCATAGCGGAGGAAGACGACGTTGGCGTCGAGGTCGAAGGTGAAGCGCCAGTCGACCTGCGGATAGGCGCCGATGACCGTCCTGTCACCCGGGCGCGCAAGGAGGCAGATGTCGTGGCCCTCCCGGAGCGTGAAGAGCTTGCTCGCCGACAGCCACACCTCGAAGTGCAGCTTCGCCGACGGTATGTGCCGCCGCGCTTCCTGCGTCGATCGCCCCGCGGAGGCAGAAGGTGAAGCCGCGGCGGTGCACGTACGCGGGGCAGCCCCAGCGGCCGCATGCATGTGCTCCTCCACGGCCTGCTCCAGGATGTCGTACGCCACCCGCACCATCACCAGTTCGGGCTCCCCGACGTCCAGCACCGTCCCGCCGCTCCCGTCGGCCTCGTTGCGCCGGCCGGAACGTGTCGGCGTTGATGCCGCGAAGCATCGTGCCGGCTGGCGACGCTCACGGCGGCGAGCTGCACGAAGTATATATGGCCCGTAGTCCGCGGCGTTGTACAGGAGCTAGCTGCATGTGGGGCATGCCGCTTGTGCTGGGGACCTCGCTGTTGAACCGGAGGAAGCCATGTTGTGGCACATCCGTATTGTGCAGGCAGTAGGAGAAGCGCCGCGCGTGATGGGCTTGGACGAGATGCATCATCTGCGAGTGGCTCGCATCCACCGCCAGCAGCCCCCATGGATGTTGCTGCTATTGTTGCCCCTGGCCTCCTGATCTACTGCAGCTGCTTCGTGGTGGACAAGCAGGCGGAGGGCCACCAGCGCCACGACCCTCAACACAGTATACTGCTCCATGGCCTCAATCCTTCTCCTTCCTGATTGAGGTGATGAATGCTCTTAGTTTATTAAATAGCGCCTTCCCTTTAAATAGCATGCACTCCATCAAAGGTCCGACAAGGATTCCAAGATGTTTGTCATGGATGCAAAGAGTAAATGCTTCCTCACCTCATCAATGTGTTGCATACAAGCATCCCCTCTTTCAATCTGCATATCCCTTCCTCAAATATATGATCTTACATATGCGCGAGAATTAACTACATTCAGGAAAAACATCTAGTAACATTGTTGTATCAATCTTGCAAGGTTTTATCGGTTCTCAGCTCCCGTGTAGTCGGCCACGTGAGTTGGGTTAGGGTTTAGGGTTAAATGAACAGCACAAGGCACCTTTTTTTTTCGTGGGCGGTTGGTTGCTGGGAGTGATTTTTCACATGATGCGATGACCAACCCTACGAGCCATTTTTATCCTCTCTAAGCCGTTTCCTTACCTATAGCTCATGATTTCAAGGTGGGGTGATCCAGTTTCAAGTATTGGCATGATCAACCATCTGAGACCTTTTTTGGCCCTCGTAAGTGATTTCGTGGGATGGAGGCCATTTTCACATAATGGCACGATCGACTCTCTCAGGCCAGTTTTATCTCCTCTTAATTTTGAGGGGAGCTTTTGGTTTCGAGGTTACCCTATTTGCTTCGACATTATTGTTGTTAATAAGAGACTGATATATGATTGGACAGATACTTGTCCACGTGACCATGTTGGTGTAAGGGGGTGTTTGGCTCCTCGCCACACTCTGCCACACGTAAAGTTTGGCGGGGCCACAGATGTTCGCTTGCTGCTTGGTGTGTGGATATGTTGACATACAAGGCATATATGTGTTCTTGATGACTATTTGATGGGGCTAATGTATTAGTGAGCTATTTGTTGCAAGTATATTGCTCATTGTTAAGTTTGGGTAGCACCTTAATTATTTGGAACAATTGATGCTAAGGGGCTGTTTTGATATGTGCACACAAAGTGTTCAATGAAATGCCTGTGAGGACCTAGATTGCTAATTTGGTCACTTCCGCTCACATATGTCGATGTGTATCTTTCTCGACTGAAGTGTGAAAAGGCCTAACCATTTATCCTCCCAAAAACTAATCTTGCTTTCCATCATTAAGGTGGGGAAGTCTCCAAATAA
This sequence comes from Eragrostis curvula, assembly GCA_007726485.1. Lineage (NCBI taxonomy): Eukaryota > Viridiplantae > Streptophyta > Magnoliopsida > Poales > Poaceae > Eragrostis > Eragrostis curvula. Next base: position 273,149 of record CM017440.1, on the reverse strand, counting down.
AAGAACTTGCAAGACAAACTGTGAGCAATTAATTGTTGCCACATCCGCTCTTCATTGGGCAACTTAAGAAGCCATTCTCAGTTAGTGGATATTGGTTCTGAGTGGAAAGGGTGAGGTCCCTAGTTTGAACTGAGATGAGTGATGGTGCATTAGTATATATACTTGAAGCGCCTGTGGCCCTGTGACATATATGTCCACCTGCTACATCGATCGCCGGCGGCAACAAGTGAGGCGATCAAGCACAAGAGACGAGGGGACGTGCGCTTGAATCACATTTGATAGATTATTATTTCCGGCATGTTTTTTTTTTTTTTTGATTGATCGAATTAATATTGCTTACCACAACTGCCTCGTGGCTTATTTCCAGCATGCTATGCTATGCGTACATCATCATCGATCACGTACTGGATGGATCGACAGGAGAGTGGGATGGGATCAAGTGGTGGTGCCAGTACGTGTGTCGCGTTGGCAATTCTCTGGGCGGAGGAAGACTGCGTTGGCGTCGAGGTCGAAGGTGAAGCGCGTGTCGACCTGCGGCAGCGCGCCGACGATGAAAGTCCGATCGCCCGGCAGCACGGCGAGGCAGGCGACCTGCTGGCCCTCCTCGAACACGACGAACAGCTTGCTCGGCGGGAGCGTCACCTCCGCGCTGCCCCCGGAAGTACGTGCAGCTTCGCCGTCGGCCCTTGGACGCAGAAGGCGAACCCGGCCGGGCCGTTGCACGCCGACGTGGGCCGCCATGCACGGCGTGCTCCAGGGCGGCCTGCACCATGATCAGGAGCGGCGTCCCGACGTCGACCACCGTGCCACCGCTCCCGTCGGCCTCGTTGCCCCGGAACGTGTCGGCGTTGACGCTGGCGCCGGCGAGGTCCACGAAGTACTAAGGGCCGTAGTTGGCGTTGTACAGGAAGGATCTGGGCGCGGGACATGCCTCTGGTGATGGGGACCTCGCCGTCGAACCGGAGGCAAAGGCATATGTGTTGTAAAATTGCTTCTGTCCAAAGCATAAAGTAGGCTACAAAAATATCGATCAATCAACTTCTTAAAAACCTCTCAAAGATGAGTAGCAATAAGCAAACTTGCTTTTCACACATTAGATTCCGGTACAGATTTCAAGCATCAAAAAAACATGGAACAGAAAATGAGTAGCCCTCAGCACGGCGCACTCTTGGTCCAGAAATAATACAGGGCAGCGAGCTTCAAGAGTTCTGACTTGCATGGCCAAATATGTACATGAACATCTTCACATGTGGTGACTTGCTTTCTTATCATCTGAGAGCCTAATAATCAGTGCATCTTCACTTCTTCCAGCTGCAAACAAAGATTTCTGCAATATAAGATCGTACATGGAAACAAATAACTATGAACAATTAAATCATAATTAAATACTTGGAATCATTCTATCATGGTAATGTATTGCAAAATTGCTATGAAACATGGCTTCGAAAATGTTTTTTGTGCAGGGACTAAATGAGAATAAATCACATCCTCACCCTCCCTGTAAAATTAAGGGAGTATGAACTATGGAGGAGGAATAATTCCACCTTTAAATGCATAACCTAATACTCCATTCTCCACAATATACACATATCTAGAATTCATTGGTCAAATATGTAGAACTGATGAATTAAGTTGCTTCACAGATCCTGGTAAAATACTTTCAATATAAAATAAAGTGCTCTGCTATTCAGAATATATTTGCTATTGGTAATAAAAAAAAGTACTTTACACAAGCCCATGACAAATGCTTTCATTATCAGATAAAAATGCTTTGTAATGCAAAATATATTTTCTATTGGTAATGAATTAAAGTACATTACACAAGTTCATGTCAATGTCTTCAATATCAGATAAAAATGCTTTGTAATGCAAAATATATTTGCCATTGGTAATGAATTAAAGTACATTACACAAGTCCATGTCAAATGCTTTCAATATCAGATAAAATGCTTTGTAATGCAAAATATTTGCTGTTGGTAATGAACTAAAGTCCTTTACACAAGTCCTTATAAAATGCTTTCAATATCAGATAAAATGCTTTGTAATGCAAAATATTTTGGCTACTAGTAAAGAATAGAAGTGCGCACAGGTCCCTTTTTTCAGCAAAAGAAGTCGAGAATTCCCAAAAGAAGTAAAATATGACTAGAACTCACATAAATTTTGTCAAGAACTAGTGTTCTCTCATTGTCAAAATTAATACTCCTGTATTAAAATGATGATGCCCGGACACTGCTCGTGAGATGTTTCTTAGTTCAGTCTGACAGTTGGAAACATCAAGAATTCACATACAGGAGTAGCAGATAGGGAGGGATACACTACATACAGATAATACTACAAACAAAGAGCACTAATATTAAAAACAAAAAAAGATGGACAATGTGCATGAAAATAGCGTATACAGATTTTGTAGTTCAAAAGTGTGTATGCAAAAGCACAGATAGAAATTGATAAAACCGTACCTTGGTTCTGCAAGATAGCAAGTTGCTGTTGGTTTCAAAAAGTCCTCAACATCATGAAATCTGCACACACAGGGGATCAAGTGGTAAGGCTCAAATAGCAGCAATATCTCAAATAGTTAAAAGGCAAAAGTAAAAGAAACAGTTATCAGCAGGCCATATCCTATAGCAAAACCTATTGAACAATAACTGATGTGCCATATCGTTCTTGATAGTAAAAGGTAACTCTGGAAAACACTAATTTAAATGAACAAAAGCAATATGCAAGCAGTAAATATGGTATGCTGCACTCACACAAATTTGGCTCCACGGTTAAAATTCCTACACATGATTCTATGTTTATGAAAAATGATTATTAGTGAATTTGCAGGCACAAATAATAGTAAGTTTCCAAGAAAATACTACATGGTTACATGTCTCAATAATTTAGCCTATATGCTGCCACTTGTAAGTTGGCAAGATAAACTCATGCTGACACCTGTAGATAAAATATAAATATTATGCATGGATGTCAAAATAAACTCTGAATCCAAATTACATGAACACAGAATACAAACTCGTAAATTCATCAACCTGATCATTACAAGGAACAAAATAAACCAGGAAACGTCTTAAGTCACATCAAAAGTCACGGAGAACATAAGAAATGTACCTTGATCAGCTTTCAACAGTTTCCTTCTAAAATGATATCAAAAGCTGTGGTAAGAAGCTAGTCTTGCACTGCATTTCTGAAGACACTGAAAAAGGCCATTAGCTTCCTCCATCAGTTTCCAAACAGATACATGTAAAAAAAAAAACCGAAATCTGTGACACACCAATGACAATTTAACACACACTGAATTGCATAGCAAAAAAGGGCAACTCTGCATTATGGTCAAGTGGCCCTAAAGATGTAAATCAAAATCATTTGCTTCCACAATTGCCAAAACCCTCCAATCTGTAGTCCAGACTGAGTACTAATCTATCGACAATAGTGAAATGTTCATCTACAATAGAACCTAAAATCGAGTGCTAATCTACCCACTATAGTGAAATGTTCATCTGCATTAAAGTACCAAAACGTAGCTGAAAATGACCCGTGGATGTGCTAGTAACTACAAAACATGGATACGTCTCCTGAAGCCTGGGTACGTACTGGATACTCGTCGGATACGGATACGTCTTGGATACGCCTTGGATACGTATCCAGGAAGTATCCAATTAAAAATAAATACAGGAAAATCGGATACTTCGGTCCGTACGTATTGGGCTGAATTTGGCCCAATATCGGATACGTATGAGCCCAGCAGCAGCCCAGTTAAGGAGTTATCTGCCCTGCTTCCCTTCTCAGTCTGTCCGTGACCTAGCCGCCAGCAAGTTTGTCACACGGCAGTACGGCACTAGAGGAGGAGGAGAAGCCGACGCACGCCTCCACAGCAGTGAGATGGCCGGAGAGCTCACCGGCGGCGAGTCAACGGTGATCAGCAGGGACAGGCGGGCTCATTTGCTTCCTTTCCTTCTCCTTTCCCCATCAGAATCAGTGACGCCCCCGCCCCTTCTATTTCTGAGATTATTTGTTTCGATCTTGAGTGGATGGCCACCCCAAGGTCAAGTAGCGCTGCATCTGCTTCTTCTGAGTTGAAGCTCATCTGCTGCAGATCCTTGGCAAGGGAATCAATCCGTGTAATAAAGTGACATTTGAGATGCTGACTCAGATGAGAAACGAAGTTCAAAAGTGCAAATAATTAGCGCAGAGAGCCAAAACTAGAACTGTAGCCACATGAGCCTGACCAGCTGCTTGCTGCTAAGCCATTATTATTTTGCATATTCACTATATTTTTTTAAAAAAAATATATTATTAAACGTATCCATGTATCGGGTTGTTTGGGAAAATGCCGTATCCGTATCCGCCGGATACTTATAGACGTATCCGTATCCGTGCTGCGTAGGCTAGTAATAGAAGTGTTCAGTAATAATTCCTAAAGGAGAACTAATCCAGGCGCTCCACTGTTTTTTTACCCAAGGGCCAAAGCTTCACAAGAATTCGTGGCAACATTCTCTCAAGCAGGTTCAGATCAGAACCCGGTTGAACTGCTACTAGCAGCCACCAAACTTAAGCTCTGCTATTGGCCAACAAACCCACGAGTTCATGGACGAAGCTACAGGGAAAAAAAAACATAGCCTAGACAAGCCGTTCTACTATGGACGGGACCAACGGCCAAGGCAGTGGCGCACTAGGGAAGAGTAACGCAGGCGGCATTTGGTCGAACAGATGGAGGGCGCCACAAAATCTAATCCTATGCAACAGGGAGAGACGGAGGATGGGTACAGTCCGGACACGCACCTGCCGGAGGGGAAGAAGATGTAGCCATTCGCGACGGGTTCCCGGTCCTGGCGCACTCGACGTCGCCTCGCCGGCGACTCCCTCCTCCGGCGGCAAAACCATAAAATGGCGGTGGCAAAAATCGCACACAAAAACCATGAAAATCGCTGAGATTCGGAAGCATATCGATCGATGAGGCGACGAATAAGTACCAGGAGACGAGGCGGCGGAGGGAAGCTGTCCCCTCGTCGGCGATTCCCTCGTCCGGCGGCGAAAGCACGGGCGATTTTGCGAGAGCGAAGAGAGCGGAAAGCACGGAATGAAATGGGGGAGCGAACCCGGGGTGGACCCTCGTGGACCCCACGCCACCGACACCGCTCCCGAGCCGTGTGGTCTCCCGCCGCTGGATCTCCATCCCACGGCGCACGCGGAGGCCGCCGCGCCAGAGCGTTAACGCGCGGCGGATGGTTAAAATTCCTGGGCCAAGTGGGCCGGGCTAAATGGGCAGCACGAGAAACGTCCGCGGCGGCGTTGTATGCCGTTCGTAGCTCCGCTAGGAGAAGCGATGCTCCAGGAAACGCTGCATGAAGACGAAGCAGTGCCTGGACGTACGTCCTTGGTCAACAAGTTTCTTTGTGGTGGTGGAGGAGCAGCTAGGGACACCAGCGCACATGAATCGAAGGCGCTTCTGCTCATGAATCGAAGGCGCTTCTGCTAGTTTTCAGCCACATGATCGATTTATTTGCCAAAGACGACATCGATTTGCATGCATGCGCTCATCTCTGCAACATCGATCGTGTGTCAGATAATCCAAATTAACTCCGAACGTTCGGCACCAGCCACGGAAGAATAGATGCTTGAGATTTTTCATCTCAATCAGTAACTGTTATTATTACTCCATGCATACCAGACAGTACTGAACTTCAGTCATGTGAAAACAGTATCATAATTCATCACCAGCTGAGTGCTGTATTCCAGTATCACCCACCAGTCGGGTGTTCGTTTCATAGGGATCTAAAATTTAAAGGGATCTAAAAAAAGAATCTTATCATTTAAGAGTACTAAATAAAGTTTAATTACAAAACTAACTACAGAACCCCTGGTCTAATTCGCGAGACGAATCTAATGAGGGTAAGCAATCCGTGGTTAGACGATGGTTACTGTAGCATTACTGTAGCAAAATATAGCTTACTTAGGCTCGTTAGATTCGTCTCGTAAAGATGTACCCATCTGTAAAAAGGTTTTATCATTAAACTTTATTTAGTACTAGATTCTCTTTATTTAGAGGCCTCTAAAATTTAGCGCTAAAAGAAACGAACAGGGCAATAGCCGCTAGCAACTAAAGTCAACCACAGCGAATACCGAAAGGGGAGCATAGTAACAGTAGACAAATGATTATCAAACCAGTTCTTATATATTCATCCTCTGTACCCGTCGTTACAGAGCAAGACACAAACATACAGACCGAGAGAGTTTGGCAGGATCGATGCTACGACCACACCAACGCACACGGACACATCAGATACCAAAGAGGGTAAATAAAGTCAAGGTTTCAAACCACACAGGAGGGTGATGCACGCTCGAGAGCCAGATCAATACACGCATGGCTCTTCCTTATTGTATACGTATGGGTTCACTCACACATGGAAGCTCGATCAGCTGCTGCTGCTTCCTCGGGCACATCAGCAGTTGCAGGGGTTGCACTTGCAGTTGGCGCCGCAGCCGCAGGCGTGGGCGGTCTCGCCGGACTCGGCCGCCGCCTCGAACTGGGCCTTGTGCTCCGGCGCCACGCCGAGGACCACGGTGGCCTGGGCGCCGCTGCTCTGCTTCTCCTCAAGGTCAGGGTACATCTTGCTGCAAATAAAGTCAACCACAAATTATATTGTTAACCAATCGGATCGCCAGCCAAAGAAACAATTGATTCTTCAGCAGAACATGTGTATTAGCTTAACAATTTGAACTAATTCAACAACTAATCTTTCGCATGCTGTTTTTGCTAGAAACAACCACACGGAACGGAAGCATGCGTACGTACCCGCACTTGCAGTCGGAGCCGCAGCCGCAGTTTGATCCGCAGTTGCACGACATCTTCTTGATCGATATGTGACTGAGAGAGGCTAAAACGAACTCTGGATGCAAGGAACTTTGCTTTGAGATTGTTTGAGCACACTGCAGAGCTTCAGCCGGACACCGCTATTTATAGCACTCATCAGTTTGTTCGGACAAGCACGCAACAATACAAAGCGGTGTTGTTGCGTGTCACGACGAGATAGGGCCGTCCCTAGAATCGGTTCTTTTGATTGTCTAATGCACATTTTCTTCTTCTTTTTTGTTTTATGAAAAGAGTCCAATGGAAATTTTCCGGACGGTCCATTATCCTTGAGAGCGAAAGCTTTGCATAAAAGATTCCGATCAAGTTGATAATTTTGAATGGTAATTGTCTTTTCCCTCTCCTTTCTTTTTGAGAAGAAACCATTTTGTATCGTTTCCATCATCAAGAAAGAAAACAAAATGCGCAATTTGTATCGTCCCTGTCAATAGAGATATGATGTTACCGTATCCCATTCGATGGTTAGTTCTGGGGTAACATATTCTCAGCCGCTAAGCTCAGAATTATAGCCTTTACACACTACCACTCAGTGAGATTGGAGCCTGTATAGAACAGGAGGCCGAGAATTCAACGCATGCATAATGGACCACTCCTTTACTTGACGAATTTTGTGGATAGAGTTCCTTGCGTCTGTGTTTTTCAGACGTGCCGTATTATTGGGGGTTGTTTTGTGTTGAAAGCAACAATGCGTGGTTGACTCGTGCTCTACCCTTGTTCTCACCGTACCAGGCCATCACGTACGTTAACCAAATATATAAGAGCAAACAATATATTTGACGTCGCTGTACATATCCATAATGACCTTATTAATTAGCAACTGTTCCCAGGCAAGAAATGGGCCGTCTTGTTTCTTCTCGAAATCACTTCTGTCCAAGATCAAAGCAAGTAGCTTTCAGATATACTGTCTACAAAATTATGCCATATACACGCTTATGCATAGACTTAGGATATATAGAAATTTGTGTACCGTTTTTAAATCCTATGTTCAGTACGTACTATATATTTGCACAAGTTTATCATTTACTTGGCTTGTATCTACATTGTCAACTTGTCTGCATCAGCTGCTCTAAGTTGTGACTGAGACAACAATAAAATATCACATCCGCTGGCACCGCGTCGACATCTAGAGGATGATTTGTTTTACCATTTTTGGTGGTGAGCATAAAAAAGGTTATCACATAGGACTAACAAAGATTATGTTAAATCCTCATTACTCCATACGTCAGGGGATCTGAAATTCGTTTCTTTGTTCACAATTTCATAGAAAGGATCATATCATGTTTCAGAAAGAAGAAGAAAACCGCAAATTTTTAGATGAAGAAGTATACTATATAAAGTAGAAACTTTTCCATTGAATTCCCTTATACATCATGAATTACTGGCTTCAACATTTAGCTCTACACAGTATTTTACAAGGAGGTAGGTCTCATGTCTGAATTGGTTTCTGCCGTTTGACAGTTAACAATGCTATCTGATCCAGGTCCACCTGTCATATCTAGCCAGCATAGAGTTTATTTTTTGAGTCAAGCATAGAGTTTTAAATAAAGATCACAAAATTTTTCTTGTTGCAAATACTCCAATGTTTGTGAAAATCTCTGTGCACGGAGAGGAAGCGAAAATTCTGGGGCTTTCTGATTAGATTGTTGATAAATTAACTTGGATCAGCGACGTGCTGGGACTTGGGCCGTGCCGTGCGGGCCGGACCTCTTGTGCTTCATGCCAAGAAGATTCGGCCTGCGGTGGCCAATCGTGCTGCGCCAAGGTTGTCCCATTTCCTGCGGTCGCGATAGTTCGAAACGGATCCGGGTCCTCTGAATTGATACTGTAGCGATTGCTACAGTAATATGTGAGGAGGTAGCCCGAAGTAAAACACTGTAGCGTACTGCAGAAACAGTACTGGAAGTTACTGTAGACCCGTTTTGGTACTGTTTACTAGTTACTGTAGCATCCGATCTCGACTGTCCGTCCGCCATCCGACGACTGAGATTTCACTCAATTCCGAAATACTGTAGCTTCTCTGAATTGAGAGCCTCAATTCAGAGGATCCGCCAAAGCTTTCATTCCACCACAGCCGCGTCGTCAGCTCCAGCACGGCACGACTTGACCCCGGCGCGGGTCATGGTCTCCCCCTGGCCTGGCCCACCGTACCCATCCTTCACCGCAACAGGCCGCGGGCCTTCTTGGTCGGCTCCAATACTTCTCCGTCGGGTTTCGTCCGTTATGGTTGATGGGCAGTGACCGTGCTCATGTCACACATTACTGCTCGGTGACTTCACTAGGATTAGATGATCATCCTTTCTCTTCTGTGAAGCCTGTTCAAAATCCTGGAAATAATTAGTGCATCCTCCCTTCCCTTGTGGAGTCACTAAGCGTCTGTTCGTTTCCTTTAGTCCTAAAATTTAGTCTAAAAAATCTTGCTATTTAAAAGTATTAAATAAAGTTTAATTACAAAACCTTTTTGCAGATAGATGCTAATTTACAAGACGAATCTAACGAGCCTAATTAAGCTATATTTTGCTATAGTGATGCTACAGTAACCACCGTCTAATCACAGCTTAATTACCGTCATTATATTCGTCTCGCAAAGTAGCCCAAGTTTCTGTAAAAAGTTTTATAATTACACTTTATTTAATACCTTTAAATAGCAAGAACTTTAGACTAAACTTTAGTCTTAAACAAAACAAACACGCTCAAAGGTTCGATTATTACTGTGTTGACGAGCTACCAATATATGAAGACAGAAAGCAAAACCAAACTCTTAATTAGAAATAGTTTGTTCCACGTTACTAGCTCCGATTTCTACTGACTCTACTAGCTTTTGGTTCTAATTCTACGTTTTGAAGGAGGTTTATTGGATTGTATCACCAGGATGGGGGCAGAAGCACATGCAACATGTCAATGTTTTGGCACTCTTCATTTGTGTACTTCTACTACAACTACAAATTGCAATACAGATCATCCCATTCAGTACGAATTCCATTGGGACCAATCCATCGGGACCAAATCCACTAAGTATAATGCATGGTTTTGATGGGTTTGTGACTATCAAGCCGTCCTGGAATCAAGCGCGTACAAGCGGACAAGCTCCACAACCAAGGAGAAAATGAAAGAATCAAGTCGCGTCCTGCCATGGCGTGAGATCGCTCCTTTTGTTGGGGAACTTGATTGATCTAGCGACTAGCTCGGCAGCAAGAAAATCAACCAACACTACTGAAATCGACGAGTTTTCCTAGGATTTTTCATTTTCCCTAGAGATTTTTGGAAGAATCGTAGGGAAAAAAAATTTCCCTAGAGTTGCTTTAAAAACCATAGGGATAAGGAGCAGATCCCTAGAGCTGCTACAGAAGCCGTAGGGAAAGGGAGCGTAGGGAAATCAACATCCTGAGAATTTTTTAAACAATCGTCTTCTCTCTCTCACCAGTCACCACTGCCTGCCGACATCTCTCTCTTTCTCCTGCCGCATCCATCTCGTCCCCTCCCATCCATCTCCTCTACTGCCCGCCGGTCCTATGGACGTCTGTGACTAGGCCTCGTGCGCCGGGCACGGTGCAGCAAGAAGCTCCATTCGCCTCCCCATCTCGGTAAGAGAAGGAAGTGTGACACCCCGTGTCACTGAGAGCACATAGCACTCACATTGCACGGAACAAAAGACAAACAGAAACAGAAATTTCAAATTCGAAATTCAAATTCCAAATAATGGCCAAACGCATGCTTGTGAAGCAACTCAAAATTTTCCATAACAACTTGAGCAACCAAAAATACCAGGGAGTAGACCTTCTGAAATAAGAATTTTGGAGAATTTTTGGTGATTTTTGAAATTCATTTCGATGCTCAAATAAATCCCCAAATTTCCAAAAATGTCCAACTTTGACTAGCTGCCATTTGAATTCTATTTCGAATTGAGATGTGCATGTTATGTCACTGGAAAGAGCATTTCATGATCTTTCGAATGCAACCGGTTTCACAATTTTTGGAGTTCGTTTGCTAGTTCAAATTGAGTTCCAAAGTTTGGGGAATTTTCAGTTTGAATTAAATCGGGAAAAAGAAAAGATACCCGTGGGACCCACCTGTCGGTCTCTTCCCTCTCGCTGAGCAGCATCGGCACTTTGCCGCCGCGTGGCCGCCGATGTACGGCTCCGCCGCGCCGCCCACGCCGCTCTCCCTCGCTATCCCGTGCGGACAAGCTCCAGAGGAGCCATTTCCTCTCTCTCCCAGCCTCGCACGCTCTCCTCGCTGCCTCACACCCTAGCCGCCGCACCACCATTGCCGTGCCGCTCGGGAGCTCACTGTCGCGCCGCCGCTGTGGAGCTACTCCAGCCGCGCTTCTTGGCCTAGAGCTGCGCAGCGACGTCCTCAAGCGCTCCATGGCGCCCATTCCTCCTCTCCCTCCGTGAACGTCACGTTTCGGGCGTTCTTCCTCAAGTCCGGCTGCCGCGACCTCAACGCGCCGCCGCGCGATTCCCATCTCTCCGGTGAGCCATGTCTCGATTCCTTCACCCTAGTCATTCAGCAAGAGCTTGCGCACCCCTCGGACCTCACTAATCTCTTCCATTCGCAGCCCGAGTCGCCGGAAAACAATTTTTCCCCCGCCGCTGGCTTTCTTCCTCGAGGCGACTCCCGCGGTGAGCTTCACTTTCCGCCCTGCCTCGACGTCGACGTCACCCGCGCCGAGCTTCCCCAGTCTGCAGTGAAGCTCCTCGCGCAAACGAGGCTCGCTGCCGAGCTCTGCTCCGCCTCCGCAGCATCGCCGAACCTCCGCCACCCGTCCGTCTTCGCCGCCGACCATCCTCCGACCTCTCCCGCAAGTCCCCGTTGGTCGAGGTGAACCCTCTGCACTACGCTCTCCCTCCCCGTACCCTTATCTTCGCCAGAAATCCACCGGAGCTCAACTCCGGCGATGCGCCGCCGCCCTCCGGCGAGCTGGCGCCGTGCGAGCCCCGGCCGGATCCGGTGTGGCGAATCTGGATCCGGTGCGCCATATTCTTGTGGTCGCGCGTGTGGCTCACTCCTCATTGGCGGGATCCCGTGTGGCGCACGTTAGATCCGGTGCGGCCCAGACCTTGTGGCCACATTTGTGGCCCGGATCTGAGTGGTCCCTCCAAATTCAAATCCTTTTTCATATATCTGTAAAATTTCAGAAATTCGCAGAAACTTGTAAAATACATAAGAAATCGAATACACCTTAGAAAAATATGAAACCAATTTTTGCTGGGTTTCTTATGTTCAGTTCTATTCAGCAAAAATGTCAAATCACCCTTTGGAGACTGATGTATTTTTCTAAAAATACGTCAGTCCAGATGCTTTTTAATTCCTTATAAATTCCTTGTTGTTCCATAAATCTCGAACTCTTGCATGGCTGTTAAGAATCTAATAACACACCTATAGAGCATTTTTCCACTGTCACATGATGCCTAATTATTTTCTTATGAGTTAAATCATGTTCTGCACTGTATAAATTATTATAAATAATATACCTTGCAATAAATCATGAAACTTCACCATAAATTACTTCCAGTGGCACTCTTCACCAGAAAAATGCCACTGGACATAAATCAACTTTCGAAATCACATTATTCATGTAACTTACCCAAGTTGATTAATGGTGAACTTAATTAAAAGTTAATGAAGGAAATACTCCAGACGAAATTAATTAACAAAGTTAATCATTTGCACTTACAGTGTAAATGACTGTCCTATCAAGTAATTAAATCATTAATTGCATCATATTCTTGCAGCTAACTTTGCATTATTCCTTGTCATAACGTGTAGTGACAGAGACGACTCCGGAGCCACTGGATTTCCAGCTGCCGGAGGAGCAGACCCAGGAGGTGCAGGAGGAGCAGCCGCAGCAGGACACTGACCCCGCTGACCCTGTTAGCTACGCTCCTGAGCCAGGCAAGCCCCGGTGCATGCCTCCCTATTTAGGATTTTATTTTCGCACTTGATTGGGGCTAGTAATTGATTGTGCATTAGGTTTATTAGGAGTTGATATGAAAACTTAGAACTGCATTAGGACTATCCTTTCATATCCTCCCTTGTGTCCTATTTTTGTAGATGTGGTCTAGGTTACGTTAGAACTTGCTAGGCTTAGTGGCTAGCGGACGGTAGAAGTCGAGTGGTAGGTCCCACTCGCATGATAGGGACCCTGGATTGTACTAGCTGGATTTAGGATTTGTTGAGACCGGACGGGGAATTGCTTGTATAGGATGGTTGGAGAAGGCTGGGCCTTCACGGTGGTGTAGCCCCGTCTGTGTCGATTAAGGACCGTCCGTTGTTGGCCCTGTTGAGCAAGTTTGAACGTACTGAGTCACATGCTAGTGTTTTTATGGGCCTAGTAAACCTAGTAGCCTGCGTCGCCCTGGATGTCTGGTAGATACTTTACTCTTTCTATCATGGTATTTGGGAGAGGTAGGGTGGCGTCCCGCGCAGTCAGCCGTCCGGGACGGGGGCTGCGGTGGGAGAGCCCTTCCTCGGGAGGAGTAGAATCTGGTACAGCTCTGGTGGCACGTGGCGTAAACGGTTGCCGTATGTGGCCTTTGCCGCGTATGGCGTGTGGTCAGGTTTTCTCCTGCAGGATGTACATCGATGCCGCCGCTCTCGGTCAAGAGCAACCTTGTTCACTGAGTCACCTCGTAGTGTGATATGATTGATGATATGATGCTAGTCTATTTACATTACTGTTATTTACATTGCTCTATATATACTGTCACCGTTGATGTATTGTTACTATACCTGTTCTAGATATATGAACACTGCTTTATTGGTTAAGTACTTAATTGGAATTAAAACTTGAAAGTAAGGATCAAGTATTTAGTGCGAATTATGCTATTGAGTCAGCCACCCCTTTTTAGCCTTGCATATTAGGAGTCGGCTGTAGATAGCCAATTTGACGGGTAAGACTTGCTGAGTATTAGTTGCTCAGGGTTTGGCTCTTTATGATTTTGTTGCAGGTAGCATCTTTATCCCCGACTCTACGGGTGGAGGTGGGCAGTGGGATGGCCAGCTTCCCTATGGTTGGACAGCCCACTGGGAGACTGAGGAGTGATCTCCTCTCGAGTTCGCATCTTCATGGCTTTGGATGCGGGTTCCTGTGTATCGTGAGCGCGTGCGCTTGTACCTTATTTCTAGACTTGTATCGTTTATTTCCGCTGTGCGACTCTGTGTTTTAAATGGATTAATGTAACTACTTAAAGACTTAAATTGTGCTTTTTATATGCTGTACTGTTGCGTCTGTTCATCAGCGCTTGACCGACTCGATCCTGCGAAAAGCGGAGACGCTTCAGCTGGTACCAGAGCCGTGTTGGGACAGTACATCATATAAACGGCCTATTTTCGAAAATCTAACCACGTACGTGTGAGGATCGAAAAGCCATTATAAGGATGTTAGAGTAATCAGGTGGTAATAGGAGTTGATTGTTATTTTCTGTAACGACGCACCGACGCCCAGGTAAGAAGGTAAGGAACTACATGGCGCTGGTTTTGGATATTGGTGGCGGAGTTTTGTTATGTTCCGTGAGCCATCGAGTTCACGAGGAGTTGAGGATGGTGAGGATATGTCATTGGGCCATGTATTACATTTTTATGAGGTACGTCACCTGTGTAGGTTGGTTGAGGTGACGTTGTGTGCTTGCAGGTACACTAACTCGCGCGTAGATCGTGTAGAAACGTTTGTGAGTGCGAAGTAGTCACCACCACTGTCTACGGCCTGCTATAGTTGGGCAAATTTTTATTTTGTGAGGACGTGCAGGACGAGCATGCATTGCATCATCAATTAAAACACTTCCACGAATTTCAGATCACCCAAAAATTTCAGACTGACAAGCTAATTTTAAAAATTCATAACTCCAAAACCGCTTGGCCAAATTCGATGAACCAAGACTTGCTGGAAAGCTTAAAACCTGAACTAAAACTTTGCTTCAGAGTTCACCTTTCGATTCTGTCAGTATCACCCCTAAATCCATCAACCAAATGAAACCAAATTTCAGCCTTGACCAGTTTTTCCAGAATCTGTCCACCAACTTCAAAAATCGATATCTCCAGTTCTACTGATCTATTTTGGACGTTTGAGCACTCGATGGAAAGATCTTGAAGTTATCTACAAGTTTCGTGTTCTGACTTTTCTCGTTTGAAGACTCCAGAAGTGTCAGTTTTTGTTTTTGTGACTGCTGCTCGCAGTCAAGACAGATTTCAGTCTGTTGCTTTGATGGACCGTTGCACCTGAGTTGTGCGTGAAAGGCTTAATGTAGCTACTTGCTACGACCTTCCAGAACTTTCTTACCATGTTCTAATTTTTATTTAGCATGGTTGTTCTGTTTGGAGCAGTTTGTGGGATTTTTTCTGGCAAACTCTCCCTATATGAATGCTTATGGCCTTTCTTGCATTTCAGTTCTGCCATATTGAATATCTTTGTTTCTTGAAGCTAACGGTGATGATTTTGATTTGGCAGAATGCCGCCGCGTCGTCCGCCCCCACCCCCGCCGCTGTACAATCTGGCGGAGGCGATGCACAACCAGACGGAGCTGATCAGGACTCTCGTTCAGGCCGTCACCCAGCAGGGCGGCAACCGTCAGAGTCCACGGCCAGGCTGCACCTACGCAGACTTCCTGGCTACTCACCCGCCTGTCTTTTCCGGGTCCACTGACCCGATGGAGGCGGAGTCTTGGCTGCGCACTGTGGAGTCCAAGTTTGGGCTCCTTCCTGCCTGCACAGAGGTGCAGAAGACACTGTTTGCGGCGCAGCAGCTTCGGGGGTCGGCTGGAGGATGGTGGGCAGCTCACCTTGCCACTCTTCCGGCCGGTCAGCAGTTGACTTGGGCACAGTTCAGAGAGGCCTTCCGCTCGTTCCACATTCCGCCGGGCATTATGCAGCGGAAGTTCAGAGAGTTCTTGGACCTCAGGCAGGGAGGCAGGAACGTGTTCGACTACGCCCAGGTGTTCAACCACCTGGCCCAGTTTGCTCCAGACCAGGTAGACACGCCCGCCAAGCGGAAGGCGTGTTTCTTGAGAGGCTTGTCTACCAAGCTTCAGTCCCGGCTTGTCCTGAACGCCGGTGGTACCTTCGACGAGCTTGTCAGTGCAGCGATTGTGATGGAGGATGCCATCAGGGCACACCAGGATGACAAGAGGAAGAGGAAGGCAGTGGCACCACAGTCTGGCAGCACTTCAGCCAGGCCACGCCTTGTGTACACCGCTCCCAGTGGACAGCGGTACCTTGCACCTCCACAGTACCAGCGTCAGCAGCAGCAGCAGTTTGCTCAGAGACAGCCACAGCAGCAGCAGCGTCAGCAGCAGCAGCGCCAGCAGCAGCAGCAGCAGCAGGCAGGCAGAGGTTCTCCGTGCTTCAACTGTGGACAGGTGGGGCACTTCGCGCGTGACTGCCGTGCAGCACCTAGGCAGAACAACGCGCAGAGGGCTCCAGTTCAGACAGCAGGACAGCAGCGCCAGCAGGGCAGGAACGCGCCAGTCAAGACTGGGCGCGTTAACTACACCACTGCAGAGGAGATTCCAGAGGGTGAGCAGGTTCTTGCTGGTACGTTCTCCATGTGTCACCGGCCTATTGATATATTGTTCGATTCAGGTGCATCTCATGATTTCATCAGTCTAGCTTGTGCACGCCGTTTGGGCCTCGGGATTTCATCTATGGAGACCCCGTACCTTATCAGCACTCCAGGGGGTCGTATTCTCACCAGGCAGCTTATCTCTAATGCTCCCCTTAATTTGGCGGGAAAGATCTACACTGCACATCTTATTGTCCTACAGGAGCAAGGACTAGATGTGATTCTTGGTATGAGGTGGATGAAGTACCATAAGGCTGTTCTGGATATCTCGCTTCGTTCTGTTCACTTAGATTCTCCTATGCATGGCAAGGTCACTCTTCAGCTATCTTTGTTGGCCACATCGAGACCGTCAGTGCATCAGGCCGTTGGCAAGAGTCTGGATGTGATTCCTGTGGTGCGTGAGTACCCAGATGTATTCCCAGATGATTTGCCAGGCATACCACCAGATCGCGATGTGGAGTTTCGCATTGACTTGCAGCCAGGCACAGCACCTATCTCCAGGAAACCGTACAAGATGGCCCCTAATGAGTTAGCAGAGTTGAAGATGCAGTTGAAGGAGCTATTGGACAAGGGTTTCATTCGTCCTAGCTCTTCACCTTGGGGTTGTCCAGCCTTGTTTGTGAAGAAGAAGGATCAGGCGCTCAGGCTATGTGTGGATTATAGGCCACTTAATGCTGTGACGATTAAGAACAAGTATCCGCTGCCTCGCATTGATATCTTGTTCGATCAGCTAGCTAGAGCTAAGGTGTTCTCCAAGATTGATCTCCGTTCTGGGTATCATCAGATTAAGATCCGTGCAGAGGACATTCCGAAGACTGCTTTCTCTACCAGATATGGACTCTATGAGTACTTGGTGATGTCTTTTGGTTTGACTAATGCACCTGCTTACTTCATGTACTTGATGAACTCAGTGTTCATGCCAGAGTTGGACAAGTTTGTCGTGGTTTTCATTGACGACATCTTGATCTATTCAGAGACAGAGGAGGAGCATGAGCAGCACCTCAGGATTGTGTTGCAGCGTTTGAGGGATCACCAGCTGTACGCTAAGTTCAGCAAGTGCGAGTTCTGGCTTAGCGAGGTGCCTTTTCTGGGCCATGTTATATCAGCTGAGGGTATTGCTGTTGACCCTAGCAAGGTGCAGGATGTTCTGGATTGGAATGCACCTACGACTGTCTCTCAGATTCGTAGTTTCTTGGGTTTGGCTGGTTATTACCGTCGGTTTATTCCGAATTTTTCTAAGATCTCCAAGCCCATCACTGAGTTGCTGAAAAAGAACATGAGATTTGTGTGGAGCTCGCAGTGTGGTGATGCTTTCCAGAATCTGAAGAAGCTTCTCACTACCGCTCCAGTTTTAGCTCAGCCTGATATCACCAAGCCATTTGATGTGTATTGTGATGCTTCCGGTACTGGTCTTGGTTGTGTGCTGATGCAGGATGGCAGGGTAATTGCTTATGTCTCTCGGCAGCTTAAGCGACATGAAGAGCATTACCCCACTCACGATCTTGAGCTTGCAGCTGTCGTACTTGCCCTGAAAGTATGGCGGCATTATCTGTTGGGAAATCTGGTGCATATCTACACAGATCACAAGAGCCTCAAGTACATATTCACGCAGTCAGATCTGAACATGCGCCAGAGGAGATGGTTAGAGCTGATCAAGGACTATGATCTGGAGATTCACTACCACCCAGGGAAGGCTAATGTGGTTGCTGATGCTTTGAGTCGCAAGGCTCATTGCAATAATCTTATCGCAGCTCCTTATGCAGAGGCAGAGCCCAGTCTTAGAGTGTATGCTTATGGCTCCTTGGCCAATATATCACTTGTTCCGACCCTGCGAGATGAGATTGTGGCAGCGCAGAAGAAGGATGAGAAGGTGAATCACCTCAGGAGGAGACTCAAGCTCGGGGAAGCTAGAGTCCAGTGTTTCAGAGAGGATGAGGATGGAGTCCTATGGTTCAAGGACAGATTGGTAGTTCCTAAGGACTTTGAGTTGCGCAGGAAGATTCTTGATGAGGCGCACTTGTCCAAGTATTCCATCCACCCTGGTAGCAACAAGATGTACCAGGATTTGAGGAGTCGCTTCTGGTGGACCCGCATGAAGCGGGAGGTCGCACAGTACGTTTCTGAGTGTGACACTTGCAGGAGGGTCAAGGCAGAATACATGAAGCCTGCAGGGTTGCTTCAGCCTTTGAGTGTTCCTGCTTGGAAGTGGGAGGATATCAGCATGGATTTCATTGTTGGCTTACCTCTCACATCCCAGAAGCATGATTCTATTTGGGTGATTGTTGATCGGTTGACCAAGTCTGCTCACTTTATTCCAGTCAAGACCGGCTACACTGTGAAGAAGTATGCTGAGTTATATATTGCTCGGATTCTATGTTTGCATGGGGTGCCCAAGACCATTATTTCTGATCGAGGACCTCAGTTTGTTTCTCGTTTTTGGGAGCAGCTGCATGCTTCTTTGGGCACCACTTTGATTCGCAGTGCAGCTTATCACCCTCAGACAGATGGCCAGACAGAGAGGGTGAATCAGATTTTAGAGGATATGCTTCGTGCCTGTGTGATACACCATGGCAAGTGTTGGGATGAGAGCTTACCTCTTGCAGAGTTCTCATACAACAACAGCTATCAGGAGAGCATCAAGATGGCACCGTTCGAGGCCTTGTATGGACGTCGTTGTCGGACTCCCCTTAATTGGGTTGAGGCCGGCGAGAGAGTCATCTTCCAGGCAAGGTCCGCAGCTGCAGCAGAGGAGACAGTTGTGGCTGATGTGGAGGTCATTCCCACACCAGATTTAGTGGCAGCAGCAGAGGAGACTGTTCGCCGCATTCAGTCCAACTTGAGAGCAGCCAAGTCTCGACAGAAGAGCTATGCTGATAGAAGACGCCGACCGTTGGTGTTTGCAGTTGGCGACCACGTATACCTTCGTGTCTCTCCCATGAAGGGTGTACGTCGGTTTGGTGTCAGGGGCAAGTTAGCACCAAGATACGTTGGACCGTTCCAGATTATTGAGAGATGTGGACCCGTTGCTTATAGATTGGAGTTGCCCTCCAACCTCTCCAGTGTTCACAATGTGTTCCACGTATCGCAGCTGAAAAAGTGCTTGAAGGTTCCTAGTGACAGAGTGGTCAGTGGTGTCGAGCAGCTTGAGCCAGATTTGACATACCCCGAGCAACCTATTGGTATTGTTGATCAGAAGGACCGAGTCACCAGGAAGAGCACTACCAGATTCTATAAGGTGCAATGGAGCAACCACTCTGAGGCCGAGGCCACGTGGGAGACAGCGGAGTTCTTAAACTCCCATTTTCCAGGTTTTCTACCTCCGAGGTGCGTTATTTAGTTATTCCCTTTTTGCATCTTTTTCTTCGCTTTTTCGCCATTCGATTTTTTTCCTCCTTCTCTTTAATCTCGGGACGAGATTTCTTTAAGGGGGGAGGGCTGTGACACCCCGTGTCACTGAGAGCACATAGCACTCACATTGCACGGAACAAAAGACAAACAGAAACAGAAATTTCAAATTCGAAATTCAAATTCCAAATAATGGCCAAACGCATGCTTGTGAAGCAACTCAAAATTTTCCATAACAACTTGAGCAACCAAAAATACCAGGGAGTAGACCTTCTGAAATAAGAATTTTGGAGAATTTTTGGTGATTTTTGAAATTCATTTCGATGCTCAAATAAATCCCCAAATTTCCAAAAATGTCCAACTTTGACTAGCTTCCATTTGAATTCTATTTCGAATTGAGATGTGCATGTTATGTCACTGGAAAGAGCATTTCATGATCTTTCGAATGCAACCGGTTTCACAATTTTTGGAGTTCGTTTTCTAGTTCAAATTGAGTTCCAAAGTTTGGGGAATTTTCAGTTTGAATTAAATCGGGAAAAAGAAAAGATACCCGTGGGACCCACCTGTCGGTCTCTTCCCTCTCGCTGAGCAGCATCGGCACTTTGCCGCCGCGTGGCCGCCGATGTACGGCTCCGCCGCGCCGCCCACGCCGCTCTCCCTCGCTATCCCGTGCGGACAAGCTCCAGAGGAGCCATTTCCTCTCTCTCCCAGCCTCGCACGCTCTCCTCGCTGCCTCACACCCTAGCCGCCGCACCACCATTGCCGTGCCGCTCGGGAGCTCACTGTCGCGCCGCCGCTGTGGAGCTACTCCAGCCGCGCTTCTTGGCCTAGAGCTGCGCAGCGACGTCCTCAAGCGCTCCATGGCGCCCATTCCTCCTCTCCCTCCGTGAACGTCACGTTTCGGGCGTTCTTCCTCAAGTCCGGCTGCCGCGACCTCAACGCGCCGCCGCGCGATTCCCATCTCTCCGGTGAGCCATGTCTCGATTCCTTCACCCTAGTCATTCAGCAAGAGCTTGCGCACCCCTCGGACCTCACTAATCTCTTCCATTCGCAGCCCGAGTCGCCGGAAAACAATTTTTCCCCCGCCGCTGGCTTTCTTCCTCGAGGCGACTCCCGCGGTGAGCTTCACTTTCCGCCCTGCCTCGACGTCGACGTCACCCGCGCCGAGCTTCCCCAGTCTGCAGTGAAGCTCCTCGCGCAAACGAGGCTCGCTGCCGAGCCCTGCTCCGCCTCCGCAGCATCGCCGAACCTCCGCCACCCGTCCGTCTTCGCCGCCGACCATCCTCCGACCTCTCCCGCAAGTCCCCGTTGGTCGAGGTGAACCCTCTGCACTACGCTCTCCCTCCCCGTACCCTTATCTTCGCCAGAAATCCACCGGAGCTCAACTCCGGCGATGCGCCGCCGCCCTCCGGCGAGCTGGCGCCGTGCGAGCCCCGGCCGGATCCGGTGTGGCGAATCTGGATCCGGTGCGCCATATTCTTGTGGTCGCGCGTGTGGCTCACTCCTCATTGGCGGGATCCCGTGTGGCGCACGTTAGATCCGGTGCGGCCCAGACCTTGTGGCCACATTTGTGGCCCGGATCTGAGTGGTCCCTCCAAATTCAAATCCTTTTTCATATATCTGTAAAATTTCAGAAATTCGCAGAAACTTGTAAAATACATAAGAAATCGAATACACCTTAGAAAAATATGAAACCAATTTTTGCTGGGTTTCTTATGTTCAGTTCTATTCAGCAAAAATGTCAAATCACCCTTTGGAGACTGATGTATTTTTCTAAAAATACGTCAGTCCAGATGCTTTTTAATTCCTTATAAATTCCTTGTTGTTCCATAAATCTCGAACTCTTGCATGGCTGTTAAGAATCTAATAACACACCTATAGAGCATTTTTCCACTGTCACATGATGCCTAATTATTTTCTTATGAGTTAAATCATGTTCTGCACTGTATAAATTATTATAAATAATATACCTTGCAATAAATCATGAAACTTCACCATAAATTACTTCCAGTGGCACTCTTCACCAGAAAAATGCCACTGGACATAAATCAACTTTCGAAATCACATTATTCATGTAACTTACCCAAGTTGATTAATGGTGAACTTAATTAAAAGTTAATGAAGGAAATACTCCAGACGAAATTAATTAACAAAGTTAATCATTTGCACTTACAGTGTAAATGACTGTCCTATCAAGTAATTAAATCATTAATTGCATCATATTCTTGCAGCTAACTTTGCATTATTCCTTGTCATAACGTGTAGTGACAGAGACGACTCCGGAGCCACTGGATTTCCAGCTGCCGGAGGAGCAGACCCAGGAGGTGCAGGAGGAGCAGCCGCAGCAGGACACTGACCCCGCTGACCCTGTTAGCTACGCTCCTGAGCCAGGCAAGCCCCGGTGCATGCCTCCCTATTTAGGATTTTATTTTCGCACTTGATTGGGGCTAGTAATTGATTGTGCATTAGGTTTATTAGGAGTTGATATGAAAACTTAGAACTGCATTAGGACTATCCTTTCATATCCTCCCTTGTGTCCTATTTTTGTAGATGTGGTCTAGGTTACGTTAGAACTTGCTAGGCTTAGTGGCTAGCGGACGGTAGAAGTCGAGTGGTAGGTCCCACTCGCATGATAGGGACCCTGGATTGTACTAGCTGGATTTAGGATTTGTTGAGACCGGACGGGGAATTGCTTGTATAGGATGGTTGGAGAAGGCTGGGCCTTCACGGTGGTGTAGCCCCGTCTGTGTCGATTAAGGACCGTCCGTTGTTGGCCCTGTTGAGCAAGTTTGAACGTACTGAGTCACATGCTAGTGTTTTTATGGGCCTAGTAAACCTAGTAGCCTGCGTCGCCCTGGATGTCTGGTAGATACTTTACTCTTTCTATCATGGTATTTGGGAGAGGTAGGGTGGCGTCCCGCGCAGTCAGCCGTCCGGGACGGGGGCTGCGGTGGGAGAGCCCTTCCTCGGGAGGAGTAGAATCTGGTACAGCTCTGGTGGCACGTGGCGTAAACGGTTGCCGTATGTGGCCTTTGCCGCGTATGGCGTGTGGTCAGGTTTTCTCCTGCAGGATGTACATCGATGCCGCCGCTCTCGGTCAAGAGCAACCTTGTTCACTGAGTCACCTCGTAGTGTGATATGATTGATGATATGATGCTAGTCTATTTACATTACTGTTATTTACATTGCTCTATATATACTGTCACCGTTGATGTATTGTTACTATACCTGTTCTAGATATATGAACACTGCTTTATTGGTTAAGTACTTAATTGGAATTAAAACTTGAAAGTAAGGATCAAGTATTTAGTGCGAATTATGCTATTGAGTCAGCCACCCCTTTTTAGCCTTGCATATTAGGAGTCGGCTGTAGATAGCCAATTTGACGGGTAAGACTTGCTGAGTATTAGTTGCTCAGGGTTTGGCTCTTTATGATTTTGTTGCAGGTAGCACCTTTATCCCCGACTCTACGGGTGGAGGTGGGCAGTGGGATGGCCAGCTTCCCTATGGTTGGACAGCCCACTGGGAGACTGAGGAGTGATCTCCTCTCGAGTTCGCATCTTCATGGCTTTGGATGCGGGTTCCTGTGTATCGTGAGCGCGTGCGCTTGTACCTTATTTCTAGACTTGTATCGTTTATTTCCGCTGTGCGACTCTGTGTTTTAAATGGATTAATGTAACTACTTAAAGACTTAAATTGTGCTTTTTATATGCTGTACTGTTGCGTCTGTTCATCAGCGCTTGACCGACTCGATCCTGCGAAAAGCGGAGACGCTTCAGGAAGAGCAGCTCCATGGGATCTAGCTGTTGTGATTTTCCTCATCCTAATCCGCTCTACCTCTCCTCTCTCTCACCAAAGTCTGCGCAGGCCAGCGAGCAGCAGTGGAAGCAGCTACGAAGGGATTGCCTTTCAAAGGAAATAAGCAGGTGCGAGTTACCTAGTACTCTGTTTTCCCCCACCAAATCTTGTGGAATTGCTTGCTATTCTTGCTAGATTTACTTTGATTTCACATTTCTCTCTCTCAAATTCTTACTGCAGGATTGGATCCGTGTTGTTCCATTTTGCTCAAGGTAAGAAGGCAAGTTCTTTCTCAAATTTGCACTTCGATCTGTGTTGTTCCATTCAGCGGCAAGTGACTTCGATCCGTGTTGTTTCATTGCAGCAGCAAGTGACGGCGCCGGGTTGGCTGGTGTCGACACGCGGGGCTGCGACGGGCGCCGTGAGCGTTGTCGGCGACGGCACGAGGTGGCTCTGCCTCTGCGACGGGCGCCGGCGGGCATCTGCGGCAGCGAGGACGGGCGTCGGCTCGGATCGAACGGCTTGGCTCGGGCAGCGGGTCGGCTCCGGCAGGGGGCGGGGGCTATTTTATATATTTTTTTTTCTGTGGGGATTTCAAGTTCCACCGTGCTCCTCCTGCTGTAGTCCTATATAAGAGGGTCGCTTCCTGGTGGCCTCCTCCCCACGCCCCTTCGCCACGAGAAAATTAGCATCTAGCCCTGAGCAAAGAGCCCCCAGCACGGGCGAGCAACCCTGCCCTGCGAATCGAGGTGAGCACTTCAACTTACTCATGCTCCACGAGTTGGTACCTATTACTACGTACAATCATGTTTGCTCCATCCATGGAACTCTGATCAGTAATTAACAGTTTGTGTAACTAATTCGTACTTATGGATGATTTACTAGCTGGGACGCTCGAGCCATGGAGGTCATCCTGGATGCTTTGGCATCCCACGTAACCAAGTTGATCACGGACAAGGCTCAAGAAGAGGTGGCCATGCTGCTGGGCGTCCCCGGCGAATTGAAGAAGCTTGGGCGGAACCTGCGTAGCATCAAGGCGTTCCTATCTGACGCTGAGAGGCGTCGCATCAAGGACGAGCTCGTGCAGGGGTGGGTGAGCATGCTCAAGGGCGTCATGTACGACGCCACTGACGTCCTAGAGCTGGGTCAGCTCACGGCCGAGGAGAGGCGGGAGTCAAAGCCGGGTCGCAGCATGGAGAAGATGCCTGGTTGCTTCCAGCCATTTCTCTTCTGCCTGCGCAACCCAGTGTTCGCCCACAAGATTGGTAGCCGCATCAAGGAGCTGAACCGGCGGCTGGAAGAAATCCACAAGGAGGCCGCAAAATTCAATTTCATCGCCAATCTCAGTTCCTACCCGGAACAGAGGCCTGAAGCAGCTGAATACTCCCGCGGGCACAGGATGACGTCAGAGTTCATCCCGTCGGCCGTCGTCGGTGAGCAGATCGAGAGGGATACAAGGCTGCTTGTCCAGGAGCTAATAACCACTGATGAAAACCACGTCACCTTGAAGGTGGTTTCCATCGTAGGCATGGGTGGCATGGGAAAGACCACCCTTGCCCAGAAGATCTTCAAAGACACAACCATTGACGAACATTTCAAAACCAAGATATGGCTGAGCATCACTCAACAGTTCAATGAGCTTGAGCTGCTGAGGTCGGCAATCAAGCATGCTGGAGGCGACCTTGGTGTGGAGCAAGACAATACCCTCCTCACGCGGACCCTCACCAATACCCTCCTCACGCGGACCCTCACCAATACCCTGTCTGCGAGCAAGTTTCTGTTGGTATTGGATGATATGTGGAGTGCGAGAGCATGGGAGAGTATTCTTGGTGTCCCAGTCACAAATGCCAGTTATAAACAACCAGGAAGCAGGGTCCTGGTCACTACAAGGTTCCAAGACCTGGCTCCACAGATGCATCAACCCTTCTATCTGCATCGTGTCAACCCCCTCGATGAAGACGATGCATGGTCTTTGCTCAAGAATCAGTTCTCTCAACCGTCTAATCAGGTTAGACGTCTTTACAGCTGGAGCCTTTGCATAAAAGCAATTGATAAACATTGTTGCTTAAGTTTAGTACTCTCTCCAATCTAAATATGTAAAGATATTTTGATTCGTCATAGGTCATACTTTTTTATCTTTAATCATCAATGGCTAACAAACTATATAGCTTCGTGACATAATGTTACTATTGTTAGTTTCATACATAAACTAGTATGGTGGTACCAGGCTTGGGTGGCACGCGTATTTGCGAGGCTAATTTCATCAAATATTGTTATCTTATCTTCATGATTTTTCATGACTCTTAGTTTCAGTTGATTGTTTTCATAATGGCAATCATGTGTAATTTACAAAATGTAATTAACTAGTGTATGCTTTCTCTCACGGTCACATCCCTCACCTATTCGTCACAATGCTTGGCTACATTAATGCTTGTTTGTGTGATTTCTATTAGGAACACTAGGTGGTGTCGAGTATGCAGAAAAAGAAAAGATAACAGAAATAGAGGCTCATATTTAGGATGGGTTACTATAATAAGGGTAATGCGGGAAACAGAAAAATAATATATAGGTATTTCAGCCTAAGTTTTACATAATGGCAATGGTGGGTAATTAATAAGACATGTGGAGGGTGTTTTAGACTTTTTTTTTATAATAACAGTGGTGGGTAATTTTTGTTTTCTTTTTCTTCTCGGATTAACATGGTAATTTTTGGCTCCTGAGAGCGAACGTGATTGCTCCTTTTTGTGATAAAAATATCTATAATACATATTGTATGATTTATATATATTTTTTATTTAAAGTATGTCAGTAAATAAAGTGTCACAATACAGTGTCCCAGACATACACACAAGTATTTTTTTTTTTGTCTTGAAGGGAATAGCTAGCGGCAGGTTCCAGACACACTGGCAGCTTGTGCTGCCAAATAATGGGGTCATAGCACACAAGGGCGGGGATCGCCAAGCAAGCAGGGAAGTCCCAGTGAACAGAGTAGTAGTAGTAAAATTTCTCTCACTCTCTCCTTCGTCTTGTTGCCACTCCCACTGCTTGCTCACTTTATCAACCTTCGTTCCCATCCTCCTCCTCCTCCCTCAACACATCACCCCGAGCAGCTGCTGGCCTGCTGGCACATCTCGAGAACGACAAGAGGACGTCGGCCGTCCTCCCTCGCATGATTAAAGCGGCGGGATCTCCTCCAGCTGACCAAGCAATGGGCAGCTTTTGATCGAGCCCAAGCCACCAGAGCACCGGACAGTCGCGCGAAGCTTTCCCAATGAGAGGCTCACCGACGGATGTCGACAGTTGTGGCTCTTGATGAGGATGGTGTGCGAGAGGCAGAGGCCGGGCATCCCGGTTAGGGCCGCAAAGCCGCTTCGCCGAAGCGGGTCGTGGCGGCCATCCCGTGGGTCCCGGCGGCGCAGCAAAGCCCGCGAGCTCCTCGCCATGGCGACGGCGAGCCGAGTGCGAGAGGCAGAAGCGGCGGTCCAGGCGCGGTGGCTGCAGGAGAAGGAGACGAAGGTGCAGGCCGCAAGCGCTGCGCCGTGGAGCTCGAGGCGCGCGTGTGACAGGCAGAGGCCGAGAGCCAGGCGTGGCTTGGCGTCGCATGCAGCGTCGCCGCGATTTCCGCGCCATGCTCGACCACCTCCTCTTTCGCGTCGCGAGCGCTGCTGCGTCCGGCCGCACCAGCGAATTTCTTTGCTTGCGGCTGATGCGGGACGCGGGGCGGGCAGCCGCTACGTGCCCCGCTTGCATCCCTAATCCCGGTCACTACGGCGGTGCCGGGTCATCCACCCGATGGCCGCATCCACAACGCCGTAGTGGGCAGGAGTGCATGTGCCCTGAGGTTCTCCTTTTTTTTTTTTTTTTGCGCGTGCCCTGAGGTTCTCCGTCAAGGGGACTTCTTTTTTTTCTTCACCAAGGTGGTTTCCCACCCTGCCTTCCCTGGGCCGGGTCTCAAACCCAGGTTGGAGGCTTACTAGCTAGCTAGTCCACCGCCCTTCACCCTGACAACACATCCGGGTAGTTTTCCATCAAGGGGATGTGTGCCTGTGGCGACGATGGTGTGGAAAGGGCATGTGGCGGCGGTGGGAGATGCGACCCCGGCCATGTCGTCACTGGCTCACGGCATGAGGTTTTAGGTAGGAGCTGGGTAGCTTTTTCTCCTGCTGCTATTTGAACTCCTGATTAGGGTAACATGCGTACTGAATCATCAGCCAAAATACAAGTACATACTCCGTAGTAGTATATTTTTTTTATTTCCATAAGCAGTCCTAATTAAATTGTTTGCAGGTTGCTAGAGTTGACCACCTAAAAGATACTGGGATGAAAATAATAAAAAAATGTGGCGGTTTACCACTGGCTATCAAAATAGTGGGAGGACTGCTGCGCACAAAGCCCCAAACCGAGCAAGCGTGGGAGGCTATTTTGAACCATCATGCATGGTCATCAGATGGATTGCCACATGAGTTGGACCGCCGGCTCTACTTGAGCTATGAGCATTTGTCTCCCCAGCTCAAGCAGTGCTTTATATACTGCTCTCTCTTTCCTAAAGGTAAAACCATTGTAAAGGTTGATGTTACTAGCATGTGGATCAGCGAAGGTTTTATTCAACCTCAGGGTGGAAATAGTTCACATGATGATGATGATGATGGGTTGGAAGAAGTAGCAGAAGGGTACTTCCAAGAGCTAATCAAGAGGAACCTTATAGAACCTACAAATCAGATCACAAGATATAAGTGCATCATGCATGATGTGGTCCGTTTTTTTGCAGAATTTATTGCAAGGGAGGAATCATTGGTAGTGGTCGAGGACAAACTGGGTATTGCAACTTGTGGGGACAAAGGCCCTCTTCGCCGCCTGTGTATAAGACAATCAATAACAGAAGCCGAATGGGCCATTTTACAAAGGCAAAGATCACTTAGAACATTAATTATATTGTCTAGCAGTAATCTTAAGCTTGGTGATGCACTTAGTAATTTCTCTTGCCTACGAGTAATATCTATATGGAGTGCAAGTTCTGATAGCTTGGTTCATTTTTTGTGTCAACTAAAGCACCTAAGATACCTTGACCTAATGGATACAGATATATCTAGGCTTCCTGATGGCATCAACAAAATGAAGTTTCTACAGTATATTTCACTAGTAGAATGTGAGAAGTTGGACCATCTTCCTAGCACCATTGTGAAGTTACAACAGCTAAGATTTCTGAATATAAGTGGATCCAATGTTACTGTTGTGCCCAAGGGGTTTGGTGGGTTAACAAATCTTAGAGGACTTTATAGTTTCCCAGTACACATGGACATGGATGGCAATGGTGGCTGGTGCAACTTAGAAGAGATTGGTCCTCTTTCTCATCTTAGGAGCCTAGGAATAAAAGGCCTGGAAAATGTGTGTGCTGGTTCATGGGCGGAAAAGGCCATGATTAGCAGCAAAAGGCACCTTAGCTATTTGGTATTAGAATGCAGGAGTAGCCGATACATGGGGTCGAGGGATGAACTCGAGAAGCAACAACAGCAGAAAGCAACAGAGGAGGTATTCGAGAAGCTCTGCCCTCCAACCTGTGTAGAGCAGCTATGGGTCGAAGGATACTTTGGTCGCCATCTGCCGCACTGGATGATGATACCGGCAACATCAACCTTTAAGAGCTTGAGGTATTTGACGCTGAAGGACATGCCTTGCTGCACACAACTCCTCGATGGACTGGGCCAGCTCTCGAGTTTGGAATCGCTGGTCATTGAAGATGCACCAGCCATCAAGAGCATCGGGCCTGAATTCCAGGCGTCCTCCTCCTCCGTGGCAGTGGATGGAGGCGTCGCTCCCAGTACATCAGCAGCTTTTTCTAGTTTGACAAATCTGATGCTGGATGGCTTGTGTGAATGGGAGGAGTGGGAGTGGGAGGAGCAGGGCGAGGATGTGACTGCAGACGGCTTGATGGCCATGCCTGCTCTCAAGTCACTCACAATCGACAACTGCAAGTTGAGCCGTCTTCCACCAGGGCTCGCCAGCAGCAAGAGGCATGCTCTGAGAGAACTGTGCCTGTACGAGCTGAGCAACCTAACATGTGTGGAGAACTTCCCTTCGGTTGTGGAGCTTGATGTGTTCGACTGCCCCGAGCTCAAGAGGATCAGCGGTCTCTCCAGGCTGCAAAGGATTAGGATCATCCGTTGCCGGAAGCTGGAGGTGCTGGAAGGTGTACCCGCACTCGATAGCCTCTTGCTGGAGGACTCCGCCCTGGAGACACTTCCAGAATACCTGCGAGGTGTAAACCCAAGGCATCTCGAGTTGACTTGCAGCGAGGAGCTGTGTGAATCCTTATCGTCTGGTAGCTCTGAGTGGGACAAGATCAGCCATATAAGAACACACGCTATCGACTACTGGAGTTCAGACCAAAATGCATGGATTCAGGTAACTTTGGCATCATGCTTTATCAGTTTTGATCATCCTTATTACTTGTTCTTTTGCTTACATGCGTACTTTTGGCTTTTGATTGCACAGCTAGCAGTGAAAAGGGATCCAGGTGTGCGCCTGCAACCGGAGATGGGGCCTAATCAGTCCAAGGTCACTCCTGCTACGCCTACCTCCTAGTAGTGTGGTGAGTCGTCGACAGACAAGTTCAAGTAAGACACGCACAGCTAATTAAATACTAGGAGCTTGATTTGGCATTGATTTCGTCGCCTGATTTTTTGACCATTTTTGTTTTGCTTACTTTTGACGTACACTAGCGAGGCAATTTTAATTCATCTTTTCATCCTTATCTTGGTGGGATTATTCGCAGGTAAATTCTATCTTCTGTCCGCCGCACGTATCAGAGAGGTAGGGAAGTCACACGACTTCCATCTGCCTTCCCATTTCATTCCTCTCTCTTCTTCTTCTCCGCCGCCGGCTGCGGATGCGGAGCGGACCGCGCCACCATGACGGCGGCGGGCTTTGCTGCGGGCGCGGCGACTGCTCGAAGGAGCTTCCCAGCTGCGGCCACCACGAGCACGCGCCGCTTCTGATGCGCCTTCGCCTCCGTCTCCAGCCGACTCCAACGCGGGCGACGCTCGTGGCTGGAGGGGGTTGGAGCTGGCAGATCTCCAACAAGAAGGCGACACTCGTGGCTGGAGGCAGGTTCTCACATCTCACTCGCTCTATCTGTTCGCTTCCCCCTTTCAATCATCCAAAATCAAGCAGTTATTTTCTGACACTGTCATTTGCAAGAGGCAATCTGATCTAGTTTTGTGGTCTGTACGCTCTCACCCCTACGATTTTTGCTTCTGTTTGTAATGTTCGTCCAAAATTCGCCGTCTGCGGAGTGAGCCCCTTTTGCTCTCCTTCCAACTTTATGCTGGTGAATCAGATAGCTAGTAGGGTGCCGATTCCTCCAGCTATTTTAGTGTAGTATTACTAATATGGTGAATCAGATAGCTAGTGAATCAGGTAGGAATGGGGAGTCCTTCATTCAGTCATGAGCCAACCAAGGAATATGTTAGCATAATTAGTCTGATATTGACTTACAATGCCTTTGTCTGTTGCATTTTACTGCAGCAATCTTCTCCCCATTCGTTATTGTGTATGGCCAGTGCATCAAATCAGCGGGAATTAGCCTATCTATTCAATTAATGTTTTTATAATGGTGGAACTGATTGCATCAAAAAAAAAAAAATAATGGTGGAACTGTAACTTCATCTGCCTGCAGTTGTCGATTAGTTGTAAAAAAAAAAAAAGAGAAGAGATAATTAGGGTTATGGTTGAACATCTGCCTGCAGTTTTAGAGATACAAGAGGTGGGGGGCGGGGGTATTTCTCCAGGGTATCCTTTGCCTTTGCTAGTAAGAATCTTGTAAAAGCTTGGTAAGATGCTTCCATTTGCTTGTTGAGAGTTTCCACATATACAGTAGATATAGGAAAAATATACTCTTGTATTTTTTTCTTGTTTTCTACTAACAATGACAGGTTACACCACTAAAATTGATGAGTTGCTGAGAGATCTAGCACAACAAGTGTTGAGTTCTCAAATGGAGGGCGGAGCAAAATCAATTGAACAATTTGTTTCAGACTTTCTTTGTTGTGAAGATGGACATTGTCGTGTGATCATTGATGGTGAGAGTAGCCGCAACTTTGTAATTTCTGAGTTGGTTGAGAAGCTTGGCTTGATCACACGGCGGCACTCATGTCCACACTACATCCGATGGGTAAATTCTTATGATAAGATAAAGGTAACTGAAATTGCTCGCATTGAATTTTTTATTGGTTCTTACAAGGATAGTGCAGATTTTGAAGTAATACCTATGCAAGCATGTCATTTGATGCTAGGTAAACCTTGAATTTGTTCGAATAATGTTTTGCACAATAAGATTGCCAATAGATATTCATTTAAATACAAAGGCAGCAAAATTACTCTTGCACCTATGACTGCTGCAGAAATTTTAGAAGCTGATCTAGAAATATTTGAGAGAAGAAAGAATGAATCTTTTAGGAAAGAATGGGCGGATTTATATGACGCAACGTTTTCATCTAAATCTGAATTTTTACAAGAGGAACATTTTTCTTTGCCTCTTGTTGGAACTAATACCTTGCAGCATGAACAAAAAGAAGAAGAAGATGATGCGAATAAAAATGAGATGCTCATAGCCTCATGTGAAAGTTCAAATGGATCAGTTAATCATGCACCTACTATCCCTTCTAAATTTGGGGTCAACAGTAATGCCTATAGTGCTACGCACACGGAAGGTGAGAATTCTATTAATGTTCTGAGTTTCTCCACTAATCATGCTAATATAGAGCAACATCTAGTGGAACTTTGCTTTGATTTACCTTTGTTACAAGTAGATTTGCCTGCTGATCCTTGTGATAAAAAGGAGTTGTGTGTTGATGCTTCACTTATACATTTGCCACAACTAGTGAATGGGAACAATATTTCTATTTTTGATTCACCTATTTGTGCTGAAATAAATAATGTGATTCCTATTACCTCTGAAAATGATGAGCTAAAATTGTTGTCTTTTCTAAATACTTTAGGTTATATTGAATTTGACGTTCTTTTTTATCTAAGTTCTATAGAGAGGGAAATATTTTTCAAATCTGAATTGGCTTATTCGTCTAAAAACAAATTTCATGCCATGGGAAAATATGATGAGAACGATGTGTTTATGGTGCATAGTGTTTACATTTTTTCAGATATAAAGGAACTATGTGTTGTGCAACAATGTGATCAATTAGAGGGCTGCAATAACACTAATCCTATCACATCAAGTTCTTCTAATTTTGTTGTCAAGAAACTGGTTATCTTTAAAGAGGGGAGCCTTGGTGGGTGTTACCAACAACCTCTTCTACAACTACGGTCAAACTGAGGACGATTTGCTTTCAAGAAGGGGAGGATGATGAGTACATCACTCCATCGGATACAACCAACGCTCCTCCGCTGTACATTCATGGTCCAATCACTAGAGTTCATGCACGGGAATTGAATTTACAGGTGAGCTCGTTCCTAATGATTTGTTTGTATGGTTTTAAGAATAAAATACTACTTAATGATTTAATTATTGTTAGGAACCATGGTGATGATGATGAGATAGCTGGAGAGGAGCTTGGAGGCATGGGGTGGTCAGCAAGGACGTCCGTGTCAAGTTGGAGGCCTAATCCAAGTCGACTTCGAGTCCGTTTCGGAGTACAGGAGTAGTCTGCACTAAAACGATCGCCTAGATCGCATGCAGGTTTGTTTTCGGACGTTCTATATATGTAAGGAAAGAAAATTTGATTAACTTTTCAATAGCTCCAATCTTATATCAAAATTCGTCCGGAGTCATCGGGAATTGTCGAAACAAGTCAACATCCAGAATCTGTCTCGGTGCTGCGCCGCTGTTATTTGACCTTTGGGTCTTGTATCTTGTTTGAGTCCATTAGGGCTGCGACCAGGGGTCTATGCACGATTCTAGAAGCTTAATATACAGTAGCTGCCGCATTATTAGGGTTTGGGTTTTGCTTAGATTATTCTGTCAAGAACAGCTTCGTTGTTCATCGGTTTGTGAGACCCCAACTTGTGATTTTAATTTAGATTTCAGCAATTTAGTTGCATTCTTCTGTGTTCTTGTTTGCGTTCTTCGATTCGCAGGCAAGAATAAGCCTTCTCGGCGAGGTCGACCGTGCAACGCCGGTCGATAAACTTAGGAGACGTGGTGCTGCGATTGTGGGGTTCAGGACGTGTTGTTCGGAAGCCGAATCGACGTGTGTCAAGTCTCTACCAAACCGAGAGTTATCAGAACCTTTGAAAAGATCGGGAACCCTAGTTCACATCAATTCTTGCAGCGCCAGCACATTCTTGTTGCTTTCCTCCCCACTTGTCTACTCTAAAAAGTTAAGTTGACATTTGCTTTCCTCCCCACTTGTCTACTCTAAAAAGTTAAGTTGACACACACGCATCGTTGTGTCATTGACACGGTGTTGGCTTTGGTGTGTTCCTGATCTTCTCCTCGGTCATTGGAACGAAATAATCTCTCTCAACATATTACTGAGTCCAACTGGTAAAATGGAAAGTACTCTGTGGTGATATATAGCCAACTGGTAAAATGGAAAAGTACTCTGTGAAGGCCAAAGTTGACAAGGCTTGACGGCATAAAGTGATTAACTGCAAAAATAACACCTGCTTCTGTCCATTTATGCACTTTCGAAAATCACAGGCAGAACATGACGGATCCTTGCTTGTTGATGCTGAATTTATCTTTCTAATTTCTACTTCAATACATGATGTAACCTGGCATGGGCGCATGGCTAGCTGGTTAGTCCACAATACATTCATATTTCCAAGTGGGTTCTGATTAAATTACACTACATGTCTTATTTCGGTCCAGGAATCTTTTCTGCATCTCATTCAAACAAACTTTGACTGTACAAAGCATTGTAATTAGGAAAGAATACATAGGAAAAAACAAAGTTGACAGACTTGGTGTGTATACTGATCTAAAAACTCAAAGGGTTTTTTTTAGTAAAAAAACAACATAAAAGAGGAACTCAAAGAGATGGAAGAAAGTACTAATAACAAAATGTAAAGTGGATAAAAGCAGCGAGGGTGCCACATCTTTGTAACAGAACAATATTGGTACAGCACATTAAGGTACAATCAGCTGCAATGGGAACACATCACCTTTTCTCTGACGGCTTTTACTGTCTGAAAGAAAGAAGTTCTACATGTTGGACTTGGAATGGCCTAGAAAAGGCTTTCAGAGGGGAAAAAAAAAGAAAAGCATTTAGAAAATCCTCGCTGCCATCACATAAAGTGATGATGGTATGGTTCCTTTCTTCGCAATGTTCTTCCTGCTCCCTCCTTGTTCCAAAGGCAGAATGAGTAAAGGTGTGACCAAGAGACAGCTAAAAGGGACTCAAGAAGACTTGGAAAATTTGCAAGGAATTTTGGCACTGTGAAGTAGGAGTATGAACAAACTACCCAAACAGTATGGAAGGAGTGAATAAATTTGGCCTGAATTGCAAGGGAAATGTCTGAGGATAAGTAGAGCATCAGAGTGGAGGAAAGCTGCACTTTAAGACAAGTCAGTATGGGGCTTTCAGATATCATAATCCATGGCCCTTCCATATATTTTGTACAATCAAATCCAAGAAAAGGAACCACCGAGGCACAGCACCAAGATAAAGACTGTCTAAAAAAAGAAGAAGAAAATATTGTGCATGATCAAACCTCGCAGGTCACAAATACAAACAAGGTAAGAAGATAAAACATACTGATTTGAAAATTTCGATTCCTCATCATGTTGATGTTATATACATCCAACCATATCCAATTTGGCATGATCAGAAGAAGACCATAACCAAAGAAAAAGAAAAAAAAAAGTTTACAACACATGAGCTACACTAGAACGCTGCAGAGTAGTGTATCAAACAAGTTAATGTAAAAGCGTGGACCAACCATCTCACTGATGTCCACCGCCGCCGGGCGGCGACGGCAGCGGGATAACGCGGTTGTTCTTCCCGACCACGATCGTGATGTACCCGCCTTCCTCATCGCCGGCCACCGGCGACGGCGACCTCCGCGTGCGCATGGCCTCCTCGGCCAGCGCCGCCGGTAGAGCTTCTCCTCGGCGTCCTTGAGGAACTGGAACTTGGGCGGCGGCGACACCGCCGGCGGAGCAGGGCCCGGGCTCGCCATCGGGGACTCGAACAGCGGGTTGTACGAGTTGTCCGCGGCCGCGACGGACGGCGGCGCCGGCGAGGACGCCGGCGTGAGGAACGGCGTGCCGGGGCAATGCAGCAGGTCGGCAAGGCTCCGGCTCCGGCCGTCCTCGGACTCGAGGTCCTCCTTGGTCTCCTCCTTGATGGTGAACAGCAGCCGCGGCGGCCCAACGAGGTTGCCCAGCCGCATCAGCTGCGCCTCCACCGTCTCCTCGTCGTCGCCGGCGGCGTGCGGGTCGTGGACCGTGAAGGTGGAAGCCAGCGCCGGCGGCTTCTTGAAGCAGAAGAGCTGGAGCAGCTCGCTGGAGGAAGACGACGGAGACGAGGCCACGTCGGAGATGGCGCTTGTGCACGAAGATTGATGTAGTAGAGCTCGGCGGTGAGCGCCAGCAAGAGCAGCGCAGACACCACCACGAGACCAACGCCGAGGCGGCTTAAAGCTTTCATCTTTGTTTCCAATCAAGGTCGAGCCCGGCAACCGCAACGTGCGGCCGGCATCCGTAACCGCTCTCTACGAACCCCGCCCTCGTGATCGACCCCGTGCAGTGCAGTCCAGGCCATCATGCTAGCTCCGCGTAAACCAGAGCTTTCGTTTCGGGGAGCAACAGGGCTTCGCCAGTTGCAGTGGACGTGTTGATGCGGTGGACGTCGGCGGAAGGCAGCAGAGGCGTCGGATGCAACCAACGGTGGATGGGCGCTTACTACAACCACTTGCAGTCACGAACGACACATACTGCCCTTCCAGACTGCTTTCTATTGAAGCTCTGATCAAGCTGTTAATCTGCGATAATACTCTACAACATGCGCAGCCAGAATCGCAAGTTGCTTTTCCTTGACACATTCAAGCTAGCTAATTAAGGTACCATTAGCATCGATGTTGAAGGAAAGCGGTCATGATCCCCTGGTTGCCCAAGGGATGTCCAAAAAGTAGAAAGATGCCGTCACGCGCCTTGCTCGTCCTCATGGATCCATCCCCTGGTTTCTTTGTGTGCTCCTCGTCTTCTCTTGTCGCCGCAGCCATGCATGTAGGCTGCCCGGCGCGCGTGGTCATCGATGGGCAGCGTCGTTATCGGGGTCCGCGCCGCGCGTGGTGCTGCAGGCAACGCCGGTGACGCCTAATTAATGACCATGCGTAACCTCCTTGCTTGACTTGAGTCCGACCAGAGGAACAGCAGCCGCGGGGCGGCCCACCAGGCTGCCCCGTTTTTCAGTCCCCCGCGTAACAGCAGATTCGACACGGGGCCTGATCGGGCCCAAGGGCTTTGTCCTGAATTTTGTTCTCTTGGTACGAAGCGCACAGGATCAGTCAAACACATCCGCTGCCTATTCTTGCTAGGTTTGTCTGTGAGTAGTTTGCCAGCGGCTTCCATCCATCCGTAATTTTTTTTTATTAGTAAAACATGTTGCAGGAAGGTGAGGATATCCGTTGGATTAGTTCGTCTGTTTGTCATCCCCGCGCCGGCAGCTAAATCATTCATGCACCTACCCACGCATGATCCCCTGTTGTTGCAGTGATGGACACCTCGGCTTAATTATTTCTTCCATGAGCTGGCAACAGTTAAACTAAATGCCGAGGTCTCAGCTCATCTGCCCGCTCCAAACCTTCCATTTTGTCAACCCAGAAAGACACAGCTATATAATACCATGCCAATATATTGCGCGGTCGCCTTCGTCCACCAAACGTTCGCCATGATCGTTTGCAGTGACCTCAGATAATTAAGCGGTTTTCAACGCTGGATTAGTTAAATCGTCAATTGGCGCTAGCGGTCAAATAAATACGTAGGGAGATGGTGATCCATCAACAACACTATAATCTTCAAAACTTTGGGAGGCTCAAATTATTAAGTTCCACCAATACAACAATGGTTCTTCGTGCGGCAAGTGCGTACCTGCACCGATTATTGATTCACCTGGACGACACAGAAGACAGACACCAAGACTTGCGAGACAGGACATCCTTAATTTGTTGAACAATGCCAAATTGCTACTCCTGTACTTTACTTCATGTCGTAGCCCTAGTCCCCAGATATTCCAAATACTATTTTTAGATTTTTTTTTCTCAAGACTTGTCTTGCACGGCATGGTTTACGGGAAAGATATGACTTCCTTGTTGGATTCGGAGAAGGAGTATCGTAGTTAGGAAGGATTCTGATAGACGGTAAAAAGCTTATAAATATTCATGTAACCCCTACGGGAAAATTTCTGTACGCATCTTGCGAAACTCTAACGCAAAGACTGCCATAATATACAAGAACCACACTGGACGTAGGGTTTTTATCCTTCGGGAGGCCTGAACTTGTATAAACCCTCTGCGTGTTCTTAGATCGATCTCGCCACCCACGTTGCTCCCACGATCCAAATATCTGCCGAACACCCCGTTCAATCGGGTGACGACAGAGGCGCGCCAGGTAGGGGGGCAGCGTCGAGATTCCGTCAAGAGCATCAGATGGGATCTGATAACAAGATGAAGTTTCCATCGGCTCCGAGT
Organism: Eragrostis curvula; assembly: GCA_007726485.1. Lineage (NCBI taxonomy): Eukaryota > Viridiplantae > Streptophyta > Magnoliopsida > Poales > Poaceae > Eragrostis > Eragrostis curvula. Next base: position 234,936 of record CM017440.1, on the reverse strand, counting down.
TCCGCTTCGGATCTCTGGTCTTCGTCGCCGATGGGGACGGTGATCTTCAGCAAGCTAACCCGCTGGAAGCGCAGGAGGCGCATCTGGCGGATTTGATGGCTTCGATCAACCTCGCCGATGAAGTTCCACCAAAAGACCAAGAGACAACGTCTCCAGGGTTGCAGATGCCGTTCGGGTTCAAGAATTCGGTGGCTATATTCCAGGCGACTGCAGCAAGGGTATGGGGCTCTTCTTCAGAAACCCTACCAGAAGTTGAATCTTCAGATCAACTCTCTGGCTCTGCCCTAGAAGCACAATTTGTCCAAGCTTTCCTGGAAGGACGCTGTTTTCCGGGCTTCGGGCTCGGGAGCCCGGACAGTGATGATGAGTCCTGGAATAGTGGGGATTGCCCTGAAATTGGGGGTGACCCCGAAGATGAAGATGCCGATCCCGCTCGCCAGATCTACATGGCTGGGCGAACTTCGAAGGCACAGTCTAGTAGCCAACGAACAATCGGATCTCTCCAATCCCGATCGCAAGCTACACCGAACATCACCCCGTGTAACCTTGGGCCGGAGTTCGATGCTATCAGGCTCCAAACAGCGTTAGATTCACTGCACCGCCTGGCACCTGATGGCACCCCCCTTGCTCCGTTGGTTCAGCATGTTGCGAAATTGGCAGGGCGACTCAACACAGCCCCACCGGCGAATGATGCTGCTGCAGCGGTGGCCCCCGTCTCTAATCTTCGGCGAAGACTCGGGCCAACAAATGATCAATGACCAACCGCCTCCGAACACGGATCTTCATCCAACCGCTGAAGGCAACAAGAGCGACAGTTGGCTCCCTCCGATGCCTGAAATGCCTTGAATCGGCAGCGAAGGGCACCCTCGGTTCATGATCGGCTAGGTGGATAGCCATCGCAAGCGCCGAGGCAGTACTCCAGATCCTCGGGTCCACCCCGGCTCGCCTCTGAAAGCGGACCCCTGGCTTATCAAGCTCTCGGACCCTACCTCCGATTTGTACAATGGCCCGACAAGTTCAAACCCAATCTGGCGGAGAAGTATGACGGCAATGCTGATCCCGGAGAATTCTTGTCCATCTACTCCAAGATAATTGATGCAGCGGGGGTGATGAGAGAATCAAGTGTTGCTATTTGCCTACTGCCCTGACCGGTGCTGCGCGTACCTGGTTGAGGAACCTGCCACCCTACTCGTTCGATTCCTGGGGCGAGTTGACGAAGATCTTCAAGAGAAACTTTCTGGGTTCCTACACCCACCACGGAACGGTGGACCAGTTGAAGAACATAAGGCAGAAGCCAGATGAGCCCTTTCGGGACTACACCAAACGCTTCCGTCAGATGAGAAACACCATCCCGAAGATACACGATGTTGAAGTCATTGGAGCCTTCAGAGATGGGTGCCTGGATGTGAAGACGGTGGAGACGATCGCTGAAAGAGAGCCAACTATGATCGCTGAGCTCTTCGACATTGCAGAGTCCTGCGCCAAGGCGGCCGATGCTCGAGCTCGTCTCAACGACGGCAAGGGAAAAGATCAGAAGAAGAAGACGGAAGATCGAGAAGTCATGGCGATGGAGCAGAAGGGACGAGGAGATGGACCCTTTCCCAAGAAGAGAGGTTGTGACCATGATCGTCTCGAAGGACCGTGAAGAGGAAGAAGAAAGGTTCCCTGAGGTCAACATGATCTTCGGGGAAGTTCAGCCTTACCATCCAAAACTCTATATAAGAAGATACACCAAGATGTGTTAGCTGCAGAACCGTGTTCCAGCAAGCTTGAGTGGTCGGTTACTCTGATCACGTTCAATGCAGAAGACCATCCGAAGTGTCTATTGAGTGGGCCAAAACTCCCGTCCGTCGCCAAGATCATTGTGCATCGGAACAAGATCGCGAAGACCCTGATCGACAACGGAAGCGGGTTGAATCTGCTGATGAAAAAGACCTTCTTACGGATGGGATTGCCGCTCACTGCGCTTACTCCTATTGAAAGATCGTTTCATGGGATAGTTCCGGGGGTGTCATGCCGACCCCTTTGAAAGGTGTACCTGGAAGTCACCGTAGGCCCCAAGGAAAATAGGAGATCAGAGGTTCTCATGTTTGAGGTGGCTGATTTTGACTCTGCCTACAACTGTATCTTGGGAAGACCCTTCTTGTTCAAGTTCATGGCGGCAACGCACTTTGTTCAAGATCCCCGGACCTAACGGCGCCATCACCGTCAGCGCTAACCAGGAAGAAGCTGCCAAGTGTGACCTCAACGCTTTGGTGATGGCTGGGCACTTCAAAGATGAGGCTCTGAAAATTCAACCTCCAGCAAAGGTGTCAAAGGGAGATACATCTCAGACCCAGAAGGGCAAAGACAATTCTCCTCCGGAGACTCTGAACACCTTGCCCCAGGCACCAGGCCCGTCTTCAAGTGTAGCTTCGAATGCGAGCAATGTTGGCAACAAGGAAGTGACGCTCAGCGAGGTCGACCCCACCAAGACAACAACTATTGGTGGGGTCCTGGACCCCAAATAGGAAAGCGCACTCATCGCCTTCCTCCGAGACAATATCGACATGTTCGCATGGAAACCGTCTGATATGCCCGGGATCCCCAGGGAGGTGATTGAGCACAGATTGGGGATTGATCCGGCTTTCAAACCGGTGAAGCAGAAGCAGCGGAGATACACACCGAATAAACGCGATGCCATACATGAGGCGGTGACTAGGCTTCTTCAAGCTGGGTTCATTAGAACGGTCGACTATCCTGAGTTGCTAGCTAATCCAGTATTAGTTCCTAAACCTGATGGCTCGTGACGCATGTGTGTCGATTACACTAGCATGAATAAGGCTTGTCCGAAAGATGAGTACCCTCTTCGAGGATAGACCAGATTGTAGATTCAACTTTCACTAGTGAATTATTGAGTTTTTTGGATGCTTACTCTGGATATCACCAAATTAGTCTCAATATCGATGATCAAGAGAAGACGGTGTTCATCACACCCTTCGGAATCTTCTGTTACGTGACCATGCCCTTCGGGCTGAAGAATGCGGGTTGCACCTACCAGAAGTGTGTGAACCTTGTCTTCGAAGAACAGGTTGGAAAGAACATTGAAGCTTACATTGATGACATCGTCGTCAAAACCAAGAAGAAGGAAAGAGGATATGAAGCAGACATTTGATAACCTGCGCAAGCACAAGATGAACTTAAACCCGAAATAGTGCATCTTCGGCGTGACTTCGGGCAAACTCTTGGGATTCATGATCTCTGAACGCGGTATTGATGCCAATCCCACGAAGATGGCGGCGATAGAGAAGCTGAAGCCTCCCCAAACCCGAAGAGAGATTCAGAAGCTGGCCGGCATGATGACGGCATTGAACAGATTCATCTCCCGATTGAGCGAGAGGGGCATGCCCTTTTACAAACTGTTAAAAAAGATAGATGGCTTTGAATGGGATGAGCAAGCGGAGAAGGCATTCCATGAATTAAAAGCCTACCTCAAGCAAATGCCGATGTTAGTGCCACCACAGCCTGGCGAGGAGCTACTTCTGTATGTAGCGGCGACCGAGGCAGTGGTTAGTGCGACGCTGACAGTTGAAAGGCTGGTTGACGGTGAACCCCGGCAGCAAGCGGTTTACTTTGTCAGCGAAATCCTCAAGGACGCCCAAACAAGATATCCTATGGTGCAGAAGTTGTTATATGCAATTCTGATGACATCAAGGAAGTTGAAGCATTATTTTTTGGCGCACCCCATCAAGGTGGTGTCAGATCGCCCGTTGCAGGCTGTTTTGCACAGCAAAGACGCTGCCAATCGAATTGCGCAGTGGTCGGTGGATATTGGGCAGTATGAGATAGAGTTTGTCCCCCGAAGAGCTGTGAAGGGTCAGGCCATAGCTGACTTCATTGCTGAGTGGACAGATGGTGGAGAAGAAGATCAAGTCGACCCAACTCATTGGGTCATGTACTTTGATGGCTCCTTCACCTTGAAGGGTGCCGGTGCTGGTGTGGTGTTCGTTTCACCCGAAGGACGGATCATGAAGTGTGCGATCCAGTTGCTGTTTCAAGCCACGAACAACATTGCGGAGTATGAAGGCTTAGTTTCCGGTCTACGCATTGCAAGGTCACTGGGAATTGATCGGCTGCTTGTGAAAAAGTATTCACAACTAGTCGCCAGACCAGTACAGAAAGAGTACCAATGCTCGGATCAGAAAATGGTTGATTACTTGGAGGAAGCTCGGAAGCTCGAAAAAGGATTTGACGGGTTCGAAGTGCGGTATATCCCGTGTTTAGATAATCAGGACGCTGATCACTTGGCATGGATCGCCTCGTCAAGATCTGCAGTTCCTGATGATGTGATACTGGAGAAGCTCACGAAGCCTTCGGTGGCAAAAGCCACGCACGAAGACGATGTGATGGTGATCGATTCGGGAGAGGGACATGTTGAAGACTGAAGAACTCCGATCATCCAGTTCTTTGAAAATAATCCTATCCTGGATGATGATGCTGCAACAGAACGTATTGCAAGGAAGATAAAGTTGTATGTGATGGTTGATGGGGTACTATACCGAAGAGCCCGCAATGGGATCTTGCTGAGATGCGTATCTGCCGAAGAAGGAGCCAGGCTATTGCATGATATACATGGGGGAATTTGCGGTGCCCACACCGCATATCGATCCCTGGTGGGCAAGGCCTTTCGTCATGGGTTCTACTGGAACACGGCGAAGAGAGATGCAGTCAACTTGGTGACGACGTGTGCCAATTGTCAGTTCTTTAGCAAGTAGAGCACACGACTGTTGGCGCTCACAAAACCATGTTTTTACTATGCTAAAATGCACACAACTTGGGTTAAAAGATAAAGGTTATATGGACTAACCCCTCACAAGTTCCACGAGTTTTGTTTGCGCCAACTTGTAATGCAGGTTGTCAGTTTTCATCGATAAAACAAGGGTAAAAGAGCCAAAGTTTGGAAGAACTGGGAAAGCGTGATGCCGTCTGATGGATATCACGTCGACCGACCCTCCAACCACGTCGGCCGATCCCATACCACGTCGGCCGACCCCCCCAGCCACATCTGTCGATGTCCAGGTCACGCACCAGCAGGCCAGGCTGAGGTCATCCGAAGAGTTGTCCAACTTATTGAAGTCCAAAAGGCGTGAAAACTTGTCAAGGGCCCGATGAGGATTCCTTGCGATCAACCCAACAGGGAAAATAGCAATTGGGCCAAGGCAAGAAGTGTTCTCAATCGGATGACCAAAACAGCTGATGTTAACCGGCCCAAGCCCGATCAAAACCGACAATCTAAGTACCACACCGACTCTGAAGCGGAACAAGGGCCGTAGATGAGTCCAACCGACAAGGCAAAGGGTGGAGATGCGTCTACGGGAAGGTCGGCCGACCTATGCCACGTCGGCCGATGCCGCCTCTGCTCCACCGACCCAGCCAGGGTCGCCCGATGCCTGTCATGTCGCCTGACCTAGGTGCGTCGGCCGACATACCCCCTCTACTTAAACCTCTCCATTTTCACTTATGACACATACAGAGAGAGGGGCAAGGTTCAGTCCAAAAGCGTAGCGCTGTCAAAATAGATAGAAGAGAGAGTGGGAAGGAGTTAAGGAGAAGGTCGGGGATGTCGACTCTTCTTCCAGCTTGTATTCCGGGGAGCATGTTCCACCGGGAGTAGTTCCCTCGACTCTTGGCCTGGTAACATGTAGACTCATACTTGTGACTTAAGTTTATTTCTTCTTAGTGATTGCTTGCATGTTTCGTTGTGGGTCTCCCGTCTCATTAGCTTGCTTAATCATGTTAAGTGATGCTAGTAGTACTCAACTATTTATTAACTGAGGGTAGTTGAGTTTATTCTCCTTTATGCCGGCGTGGTGTCGTGGTTTAGAGAATACTGGGATGCGTTTAACTCCACGGGGGACGTAGGCAGCAGGTGGTGACAAGCCCTGTCCGTCCTCTGAAGTCGTCCACGTTCGGGTTAAATTAGTAGGTGCTTGGTTACCCGACCGTGTCTCTCCTAGATGCGTGCGGCGCCGCCCGAAACAACGAACATAAAAGTGAAAACTAAGTAGAGTAAACTAAGTCCTTGTAAGTCGAATGAAGCCTAGGCCGAGAGTCCCTCTCATCTCGATTGTTTCCTTCCGACGAACCTCATCCTAAAATTCTAATTTAATCCAAGTTTAGTTGACCGTCACTTCTCGTTCCCTGTGGATTTCGATACCCTGGAATACTCTTGGGTGAAAGCTACAGCGGTATCCGTACGCTTGCGGATTAATTTCTGTTTGGCATAAGGAGTACCAACAAGCTTTCTGGCGCCGTTGCAGGGGAACGGTAGCTGACTGTCTTCCGAACTCGATTCGCCCGATCTCCATCTCTCTGTCCTAATTTCACTCTCCATCATGTCATCTCCGCTAATCCGTGATTTCTCGGCCCCGAGAGCTGAGCTCTTGGAGCCAATCAAACCATCCGCTCCAATCCTCGCTGCTGACTACGAAATCTGTCCAGAACTCATCGATTTGGTTCAGAAGTACTCTTTCTATGGGCGAGCCAAGGAAAACCCATACTTACACTTGAAAAACTTTGAAGCCATTTGCTCCACGGTTTCGATAACCGGTTTTCCCAAGGAAAGTTTCTACTGGAAACTCTTCCGTTTCTCTTTAGAAGGGTCGGCTAGATGATGGTATGAACTCCATGCTCCCGACACTAAGGGAGTATGGGAAGAGCTAACCAAGGCTTTTTGCCTTCACTTCTTCCCTTTCCGTAAAGTTGTAGCTCTTCGCAAGGAGGTTATGACCTTTAAACAAAACGTGGGGGACTCCTTAGGGCAAGCCTGGGAGCGGTTTACCCAACTGCTCGCAACGGGACCTGACCTCCGCCTCGATGATGCCATGCTCATAGAGCATTTTTTTTGTGGATTGGACACCCCCAGCGCAACCCTTCTTAACATAGCCTCCGGAGGTAGTGTCCTTTTCAAAACCATCGAGGATGGAAAGGAAATCCTTTCGCATTTTTCCGATAATTATATAGAGGAAGAAGAAGAACCTGAACCGGATTTATGTCTTGTTAGTAAGGTAGAAATACCCACCGTCGAGGCCCCCTTGCCAGATCCCATAGAGACAACACCTCCTGAACCTCTAGAATTGCCAATGACGGATCCTGATCTCTTCCTCGTGGACATCCCTCCCGACTTCATGGACTCCTTTATTGAGCAACCCTTGCCGGAAGACAGCAATGTTAGCCTCCTTCCTACCGAGCAGGATGTCACGTATAGGTATAGATCAAACCCTCATGACATCAAGGGCATCCCCAAAAAGAAAGAACACTTTGAATTCTTATCCCGAGTCATGAGTGAGGAATGGTTGGACGAGACTAATCGCGATGTTAATCCTGTATTTAAAATAAATTGGGATTCGCCCACCATCTCCTGCCAAATTAAAGGAGTGGTTTTCAACAACACTCTTTATGATCCTAAGGCCAAAATAAACATCATATCTCGGCAAGCCTTTACAAATCTCTGCCCTGGTGATGACCTCTCGCCATCTTCAGCCTACCTTTCTAAACAGAAGAGACTGCTCATAAAAACCGACGGAGTTCTCGAGCAAGTTCCTATCATTTTTGAAGACCAACACATTCATCTCAACTTCCATGTCTTCGATATCCCCGATTACCCCAGAAACATTACCTTGATAGGCCTACCCCTTCAACGGGTAATCCGGGAAGTAAACATCTGCGGGAAGGAAACCTTAGATTTTGCGTTGGGCAAAGAAAATCTGGAGGTGAGCTTCAGCCGCGCTCTCAACACTTTTGCTGATAAGCCGCACGAGCCCGACCCCCTCGAGGAAGTGGTAACAGTTTATGCCTTGCAAGAACTGTTTAACCCAGAACCCGAGATTGATGAAAATTACTTTATGGAGGAAGAAGGACCCATTGACGCTCCAGTAGAGCTCGACAAAACTGAAATTCCTAAACCAACTCTACCCGAGCTTAAGCCTCTTCCTCCCGGCCTCAAATACGCTTTCCTGTCGGTTGACCGATCAGCGCCCGTCATAATCAGTGATAAGCTTACCGATGATGAAACGGAAAGGCTTCTTGCACTCTTGTGCAAGTATAAATCGGTCATCGGATATTCTCTCAAAGACCTTAAAGGCATCAGCCCAAGCTCTGCACGCATCGCATCCCTATGGAACCTGAACATAACCCATCCATAGAGCATCAACGCCGCTTAAATAATGCTATGCGTGAAGTGGTCAAGAAAGAGGTCCTCAAACTCCTACACGCTGGAATAATCTACCCTATCTCAGATAGTGAGTGGGTTAGCCCCATGCAACTAGTTTCAAAGAAGGGAGGAATGACGGTTATCACTAATGAACGAAATGAATTAATTCCTCAATGAACCATCACGGGATGGCGTATTGTTGGTATTTCTTACGTCACAGACAAATCCGCAAGCGCACGGAATACCGTTGTAGCACTTCACCCGTGAGTATTCAAGGGTATCGTTATTTATATTTTCCCAAAGGAATGGTGTGTGATTATCTTCTAGTCTAATTAGTCCAAGGACACGAAGAAGAGCGGTAGATTTGGGTAGAGAGGATTCCTATGGATGAGTTTCTTAGCAAAAGATAAATCCTGTCTCTAATTGCTTACTTCGAGCACCGGCTTAGGCTTTGGTCTGCCAAGCCACTCCGGCTAATGGCTCTACTATGTACTCGAACGTGGAGGATTCCTTTGGATGGACAGGGCTGTCACTTCCTGCCACCTACCTCTACAAACCGTGGAGCACACAGCGGTCAAAGGCGACCTCCAGCCTAGACACCACGTCTATGCTATCGATCACTACTCTAGCCCCGGCCTGGTACCAATTTGGAAGACTAGAGCACTCCTTGCGTAGCGATGATCCCGTAAACAAGTAAAGAAAGAACTTAATCTAAACACTAAGTACACAATCCAATAGGAGATCAAGAATACCTACTTATGATGAAGATGAACGAACGATGAACGACGAACGAACGATGAACGAACGACGAACGATGAACGAACGACGAACAATCGATGAACGAACGACGAACAATGACTATTATAAAGAAGTATTCTCAAAGATACAAGATTGGGGCTAAGTCCTCACAAAGGGAGGACCTCCTTTCTCCTCTACCCTACTCTCTCCCTACTCTACTAGTATACAAGGGGCTCTAGGCCCTTGGGAGTGGAATGAGGTTCTCCTTCTTGTGTGTTTTGGAGGGGAGGGGGTACCCCTTTATTTATAGGCCATAGTAGGTCGGTTTGGGGGGCCTCCACCGCCTTGGTGCATTGATTGCAGGTGGAACCGACCTCAGGAAGGCGGTGGGAAGCTTCCATAACAAGATGAGCCATAAAGGCCTCAATATTGGGTCGGCCGACCTGCCCTTTTGGGGTCGGCCGACCTGCCTTCTCCACCTCTTGCCTTCCCTCTTCTCTGGCATATCCTCTGGAGTATCCTCTCCTTGATTCTGGTGGATTTCCGTTGATATGATTCTGATATGTACCCTTGATATGATTTGATATGATTTGGCATTGATTGAGGGTCCATATCTCTTTCCCATTATTGAGGATCTCCAGGATATGATCTTGATTCATATCTTATTGATATTTATCTTGATTTTGGGCTCTGGACAGATATCTTTATTCCGGGGAAAAATCCGCTAAATGCGAAGTCTATGGTTTGTGCCTCTTTTTCCCCGTTTTCATATGAAATGCACCTGCACTCAAAATCTCACCAAGACTTGTGGAATTCGTTAGTTTTAAGCCCTACCACTATGTTTGGTGTTTACTTTGATTCCATTTGTGCAGGTATTTGACGGTCAAAAGTGGTACTTAAGGACCGTCAACACGTATGTGCATAGATTATCGCAAACTTAATAAAGCCACCCAAAAAGATCACTTCCCTCTCCCTTTCATCGACGAAATGCTCGAACATCTAGCGAAGCATTCCTTCTTTTGCTACCGAGATGGCTATTCCGGGTATCATCAGATCCCTATCCACCCAGATGACCAACACAAAACCACGTTCACCTGTCCTTACAGAACATTTGCTTACCGGCGAATGTCTTTTGGACTTTGCAACGCACCCGCCTCATTCCAATGATGTATGATGGCAATCTTCTCCGATCTCATAGAGGAGTTCATGGACGTCTTCATGGATGACTTCTCCGTCTACAGAAAAACCTTTGATTCTTGCCTTGCAAATCTTGAAAAGGTTCTAAGTAGATGCCAAGATGTGGATTTAGTCCTGAATTGGGAAAAATGCCACTTCATGGTTCGAGAAGGAGTTGTCTTAGGACATATCGTCTCGGAGAGAGGTATAGAAGTCGACAGAGTGAAAATTGAAGTAATTCAATCCTTGCCGCCACCTAAGGATGTTAAGGGGATTCGCAGCTTTCTGGGGCACGCCGGTTTTTACCGGCGTTTCATCAAAAATTTCTCACATATAGCGTGCCCCTTAACAACTCTTCTGGCCAAGGACGCTCCTTTCATCTTTGATGATGAATGTCTTGTCGCCTTTCGTACTCTCAAGAAGGCCCTCATCTCTGCATCTATTATTCAACCTCCTGATTGGAACCTCCCGTTCGAGATCATGTGCGACGCTAGTGACTACGCGGTTGGAGCCGTGTTAGGGCAAACTAAAGACAAAAAGCACCATGCCATTTCCAAAGCAAGCAAAACGTTAACCGGGGCCCAGCTAAACTACGCCACCACGGAGAAAGAGCTTTTGGCTGTGGTGTTCGCCATTGATAAATTTAGGTCTTACCTGGCCGATTCAAAGGTGATCATCTAGACGGATCACACAGCCCTTAAACATCTTCTCACCAAAAAGGACACCAAACCCAAACTCATTCGTTGGATCCTCTTACTCCAAGAATTCGACATTGAAATCCGGGACAAGAGGGGAGTCGATAACTTGGTGGCTGATCATCTCTCCCGTCTTCAATTCGACGAACCAAACAGCCTTCCCATCAATGACTACTTAAGAGATGACACTCTTCTAAAAATCTCGAGTTCCGATCCCTGGTATGCAAACATAGTTTACTATATAGCAACAGGATATATTCCACCAGGCGTAGACAAAAGAAAGTTAATCTCAGAAATAGATGCTATCTTTGGAATGACCCCTACCTTTACCGTGTCTGCCAAGACGGCGTTCTCCGTCGCTGCATACCTGCATGTGAGACATTTAAGATTTTAGAAAGATGCCATTCGTCCCCTCACGGGGGACATTATGGCTACTTCCGTACCAACGCTAAGGTTTGGCAAAGCGGGTTCTACTGGCCAACCATGTACGAGGATGCGAAAGAATTCGTTCGACGTTGCGCACGATGTCAAAGGCACGGTAACATAAACGCTAGAGATGCCATGCCCCTGCAATATAATCTGCAAGTCGAAGTGTTTGATGTGTGGGGGATAGACTTTTTGGGACCTTTCCCAAGTTCGGATGGGTATCTTTACATTTTAGTCGCTGTGGACTACATTTCTAAATGGGTAGAGGCCATCCCTTTCAAGGCTGCAGACTCGGCCAATGTCAAAAGGTTGTTCAATGAATACATTCTATCGAGGTTCGGATTCCCTAGAGTGGTGATAAGCGATGGTGGTTCTCACTTCACCGACCGTTCCTTTCGTAGGATCTTGTCCTCGATGGGAATCGAGCATAGGATTGCCACCGCTTACCACCCACAAACTAGTGGACAAGCCGAAACCTCTAACAAACAAATAAAGAACATCCTACAGAAAACGGTAGATCAAATGGGTAAAAGCTGGAAATACAAGCTTCCGGATGCCCTTTGGGCATACCGAACAGCTTTCAAAACCCCGATTGGAATGACCCCTTTTCAGCTTGTGTATGGAAAATCCCGTCACCTGCCAGTCGAGGTAGAGTTTCGAGCGCATTGGGCCATCAAGAAGATGAATTTTGCGAACTCGAAGAAATGAGAGAAAAGGCTTATCATAGTGCCAAGATTTATAAAGAGCGAACAAAAAGATGGCACGACAAAAGAATTAAGCTTAAAATTTTCAAACCAGGAGACAAGGTCCTCCTTTTTAATTCGAGGGTCAAGCTTTTTGGTCATCGCAAACTCCGCAGCAAGTGGGAAGGGCCGTTCACGGTCATTCACGTCTCTCCCCTAGGCTCCGTGACCATTAGCGGAGACTCAGGAAATTCGTTCACGGTCAATGGCCAACGGCTTAAGGTTTCTCTCGAGCCCGATTTCCCGACCCTCAACGAAGAAGTGGAAACCATCGAATTTATACAACCTTAGCCACAACTTCGTTTTGGTCTTGCTCCGACCAAAAACCGAGCAAGTCGACACTAGGAACCTTCTAGATTTCCTTGCAAAGTTTTTCCCGAGCACATAAATCAACACACAGGAACCATGTCGGGCGAGGTGGGCCATGTCGCCCGACCCTTCCATGGGTCGCCCGACCCCACTAGCCCGTCGGCCGACGTGTACACGTCGCCCGACATGCCAAACTCGCCCGGCACGTCACAAACTTTTTCACTCCCAGTTTCCCTCCGAAGCCTCACCTCGTTTGCATCGCCCGATTCAAATTTTCAAACAAAATAACGTCGCCCGCTTATCCTCTGAGCAAAAAGGCCTTATCTCTTCAACCTCCTTTCGAATTCCTGGCTTTTTTCGTGGGTGCATCGCCTTTATCAAGGGGGTGAACTACCCTGGCACTGTTCACACGTTGCCCGACCCCCTTTCAAACCTCAATTCCACCACCGTTTGCCACTCGCGAGCAACCATGGAGTTCAACACCCCCACCAAGTCGACCTCCAGTGGCGCAGCATCGCCCAAGGTGCCAGGGGCACCACAAAGAGAATCGGCAATGCGGGTGATGGATGTCGATCCGATTGCCGTCAAGGAGCCGGTGTCAATTGTGGTGTTGGGTCTCCCGGCCAGTAACGCACCTGATCAGGCCTTCAAGTCACGTCGCCCGGTCGCATTGAAAGATCGGGCGGTGAAGTTGGGCGGCGCGTCATCGGGATCGAAGGGCGTAGGCCTGCCACGTCGGCCGACGCCTCCACGTCGCCCAACCCCAACCAAGGTCGCCCGACCCTTGTCGCCCTCTCCCAAGATCGGGAAGCAGCTGCGCCCACCATCTCCGAAGTCGCGCCCGACCATGGGTGCGCTCAGGTTGAAGGGCAATGCCGCTACTCCAAGCACGGCGAGAAAGCTCACCTTCTCGCCGGAAAAGAACTTGGCCATGGTTCCTTACTCCAGTGAGGGGGAGAGTTCGAAGAGTGCCTCGGACAACCTTTCGCTTACTTTGAGCGTGGGCGGTCCACAAATCCCCTCCAACTGCACTATCCGCGGGCGCCCCACCGCCACCGGATACGGAAAGGTGTTTGTGGACAGGAGGACCGGGAAGGAAGTGGCGATGAAGGGGCGGAGGACATCCTTGGGCGAGTCTAACGACTCTAGCCCGAGCATTCGCCGCCACTCCTCTCCTCCCCCGATCAAGGGTCCTCCTGGTCAGATGGAGTGGAGTGATGAATAGAAGGAGGAAGAAAAGCAAGACGTGCAGGCCGTGTTCGCTACCCTGACCAAGATGCAAGAGCGCCTTATAAAATGTGAGGAAAAGCAAGCCGAGGAGACTGTAGATTGCAAGGCGGTGCTGTACGAGGAAAAGGTAGCACGTAGGGGACTCTACTCAAAGATCAAGCGCCTCTACAAGGAAACAGGGCATGAGGCGATCTTTGATCCTTGAGTAGAAAGCGAGCGTTTTTAAAGTTTCGGAAGCGGGGGATGGGAGATTAGTTTGTTCGTGTGTGTGTGCTGCATGTTTGTTTTCCCATGCATTAGATAAGTTTCTTTTCGCGCATCATGTTTCCCTTTGAAAGATGAATTGTACCCGCTTATCTTTATGAATAAAGTTGTGCACTTGTCACGTCACCCGTCGCAAGGAAAATCAACCATGGTGCAGGAAAGAGTCCGCGCAAAATTGATCACGTCGGCCGACCTCCCCTCTGGGTCGCCCGACCCTGCGATGTTTCCCGACGACAAAACTTGTTCCCCCGGTACAAACTCGACTCGACTCTGATTTAATTCACTTGAATAAACTCGCTAAAACCTGCTCTCAACCACCATGCAAGATTTATGTTAACTTTTTCATGAAGATAACAATGTGAAAATCTATGGCTTAGCAAATTTAAGTGGTTATACCTCCCTACTATCATTACACATGCTGATATGGTAATCTTGTCCCCAACTTTGTTTGAGAAAATAAAAACCATTGTTGCCAACAACGGGAATCTCTTGTGACATTTGTCCCTTAGGTTTATCTCCCACCAAAGCCATAAATGTTTAACCCCTTTATACAGCTACAAAAGAACTTGAGTTGAGGCATTGAGTCTTGTCGAGTTAAGGTCCCTATGAAGGTTACGGTTTTCCAAAGCCGATCATTTTCCTTCGCGTGATCGTTGATTGCTTGAACTAATGCTCAGGCATGCTGAGTTTACATCAAACTCACGCATATTTCCTCCGGGCAATCCACACCAAATTCTTATCCTTCGCGAATTTTTTTTCCCCACAACTTCCGGGATTTGAAAGGAAAGTCGTTTTACTTCAAATGAATTTGGGTCCTAGAAAAATAAGGAGGCAAAAAAAAAAAAGAGTTGAAACAAGAAAGAAAGAAAAAGATTTTGTGGCATTCAACACCACGTCGGCCGACCCCCCCCCCCCCCCCCCCCCAAAGGTCGTCCGACGCAGTGAGTAATAATAAATAAAAAAACTCTTGAAGTCCTCCCAAATAAGGATCCCGATATTTTCATCAAGAAACGACTTAACTTTCCTCATCCCAATAACATGATCGTCCGGCATGGTGGTCTAAGACTCACCCCGTGCCTTTGTGATTGTGTTATTTTCTAATCCTTGGCGTGTGTCCATCCTCTCCCTCACCCCTGAACATAATTTCCAAATGATCGGAATGAGGATGCCTAATTCTTCAATGGAACCTTTTCTCGACTCGACAAAAGTATGCCAAAATACTCAAGGGCCAATGATCCAAAACTCCATGAGCTCCACAAAAGGGTCTGCCAAAATGATTAGACGATGATTTATGAAAGGAACCACTCCATAGACTTTTGAGCGACTAGAGTGTAGCTTTGAGGGACTTGTTTCACTTGATTAAATTCCCTTTTTCTGTTGGCAACATACAAAGTCTTATCTTATAAAAATTTTTAGGGGATGTTACTGTTGGTGGTGATTATGCGTGTTATTAATTTTCATTAATTCCGCAAGCGCACGAAACACCATTGTAGCATTTCACCTTGGAGTATTCCAGAGTTATCGTATTTATATTTCTGCAGGGAAGTAGGCGTAGGAAGCTGAATATTAACAAAGTAAATACATATTGATTGAGAATAACAGTACATTACTTCATACGGGGGTTAAAGATGTACATGGTATATGGGTGGCACTCACCATATAATCCAAGAAAATAAATAGAAAGCAGAGATTATGTTGGGAGAACAACGAGATAGAGGCAAAGATTCCTATGTGTTAATCTTACATCTATTTACTTCTAGCAATTAATTCTACAAGGTTACATACATTAGTTACATTCATACACACTCTAGTCATGTTGTTTCGGAGCACGGTTATTATGCCGAGGTTGGTACTGACCCCAATACTGCAGGTTCCCCTCGGGAACTAACCGCTATTGAAAACCCGGTTAGGTTGCCTTTGAACGTGGCGGATTACAAAGGCCTGGTCACGCCTGTCACGCGTGGGGCTACCGTCCTCCGTAAAGACAAGCGCCAATCGTGCATAGGTATAGTTCTAAGCACCACGCTTATAACTATCCTAGAGGTACTACCCTTGATCAAGAGAGCAGCCCTATCTAAGAATGTAGCACAGCTTTCACTAAGCGCGATCTCCATATCGGCAAAGCACTCACTCATACTACTTATACACAATCACGAAACCCACAACAAGACTATTATGAGCAATAGCGTAACTAAGTAAATAAACTTAAATAGAAAATAATTACTAAAAGAAATAAATAAAGAATAAACTAAATAATTATAGAAATAATTATATAAATAAATAAAGAATAATTCTACAAGAGTTAAGATACAAGAACAATACCGAAACTCCGAGAAGACTTCCGGAACCTCGAGAAGAGCTCCGCTCTACTCTACTCTACTCTAACATCCAACAGAATAACTCTACTTCTACAAACGAGTAATGAAATGCTTGGATCAGTGAGGTGCGATTTGTTTCTGCGGACACCAGGGGTATTTATAGGGTCTTCAGGACAGGGGGCCTCTTATAGCAAGAGGTGGAGTGGCGGGCGCGCCAAGGCAGGCCGGCCGGCCTACACGGGGGGCCGGCCGGCCGTCCTTTGTGGCGGTTCGCCACCGCCTCTTGCGTGGACGCTCCAGATTGCCTCCTGGTGTCGGTTGTCAAGTCGGTTGCTTCGTGGGGGCGGCAGAAGAGGAGTGAGGGCCAAGTTGAGGCCCACTCAGCCCACCAGGCGGTATGTCGGTGGATTCTGTCGCATGGGCTTTGGTTTCTGCGTGTTTCAGCCCATTATCAACCCCCTGGAGAAAGGCCGAAGCCTGTGGGCACTGAGTGGGGCCGGCCGGCCTATGATGGGGCCGGCCGGCCTGGCTTTTCTTCTGTTCAGGCCACTTTTCTCCTTTATTTACTCCTGTACCCAAAAATCACCAAAACTCGTGGAAATAGGTTAATTCCTAACTATTATACACAGAATCTTGGTGAGTACTTTATTTACCGATATGTTGACGGTAAAATAGGGAATTTTATACCGTCAACAGTTACCAAACTGGATTGTGTTTTCAGCATGGGATAGAACTACTTAAGTCTGTTTTGGCATGGATTTTTTATGTTTGATCTTCACCCCACAACTATTCTTGAGATTTCCTTTGCTTTCCTCGGGACAAGTAAAGATTCAAAACGTGGGGATTTGTTGGCGCTCACAAAACCATGTTTTTACTATGCTAAAATGCACACAACTTGGATTAAAAGATAAAGGTTATAGGGACTAACCCCTCACAAGTTCCACGAGTTTTGTTTGCGCCAACTTGTAATGCAGGTTCTCAGTTTTCATCGATAAAACAAGGGTAAAAGAGCCAAAGTTTGGAAGAACTGGGAAAGCGTGACGCCGTCTGATGGATATCATGTCGACCGACCCTCCAACCACGTCGGCCGACCCCATACCACGTCGGCCGACCCCCCCAGCCACGTCGGTCGACGTCCAGGTCACGTACCAGCAGGCCAGGCTGAGGTCATCCGAAGAGTTGTCCAACTTATTGAAGTCCAAAAGGCGCGAAAACTTGTCAAGGGCCCGATGAGGATTCCTTGCGATCAACCCAATAGGGAAAATAGCAATAGGGCCAAGGCAAGAAGTGTTCTCAACCGGATGAACCAAACAGCTGATGTTAACCGGCCCAAGCCCGATCAAAACCGACAATATAAGTACCACACCGACTCTGAAGCGGAACAAGGGCCGTAGATGAGTCCAACCAACAAGGCAAAGGGTGGAGATGCGTCTACGGGAAGGTCGGCCGACCTATGCCACGTCGGCCGACGCCGCCTCTGCTCCACCGACCCAGCCAGGGTCACCCGATGCCTACCACGTCGCCCGACCTAGGCGCGTTGGCCGACATACCCCCTCTACTTAAACCTCTCCATTTTCACTTGTGACACGCACGGAGAGAGGGGCAAGGTTCAGTACAGAAGTGTAGCGCTGTTAAAATAGATAAAAGAGAGAGTGGGAAGGAGTTAAGGAGAAGGTCGGGGATGTCGACTCTTCTTCCAGCTTTTATTCCGGGGAGCATGTTCCACCGGGAGTAGTTCCCTCGACTCTTGGCCGGGTAACATGTAGACTCATACTTGTGACTTAAGTTTATTTCTTCTTAGTGATTGCTTGCATGTTTCGTTGTGGGTCTCCCGTCTCATTAGCTTGCTTAATCATGTTAAGTGATGCTAGTAGTGCTCAACTATTTATTAACTGAGGGCAGTTGAGTTTATTCTCCTTTATGCCAGCGTGGTGTCGTGGTTTAGAGAATACTGGGGATGCGTTTAACTCCACGGGGGACATAGGCGGCAGGTGGTGACAAGCCCTGTCCGTCCTCTGAAGTCGTCCACGTTCAGGTTAAATAAGTAGGTGCTTGGTTACCCGACCGTGTCTCTCCTAGATGCGTGCGGCGCCGCCTGAAACAACGAACATAAAAGTGAAAACTAAGTAGAGTAAACTAAGTCCTTGTAAGTCGCATGAAGCCTAGGCCGAGAGTCCCTCTCATCTCGATTGTTTCCTTCTGACGAACCTCATCCTAAAATTCTAATTTAATCCAAGTTTAGTTGACCGTCACTTCTCGCTCCCTGTGGATTTCGATACCCTGGAATACTCTTGGGTGAAAGCTACAGCGGTATCCGTACGCTTGCGGATTAATTTCTGTTTGGCATAAGGAGTACCAACAACGACACGCCCAAGAGTTGCATACTATACCCCTGTCTTGGCCGTTTGCCATCTGGAGAATAGATATTTTGGGACCTTTTCCGAAAGCTAAAGGAGGATACAAGTTTTTATATGTGGCCATCGACACATTCACAAAGTGGATTGAAGCGGAAGCGGTTACACGTATCACCCAAGATGCAGCAGTGAAGTTCATGCGAAGTTTGGTGATAAGGTTCGGAGTCCCGAAGAAGTTCATCTCTGACAATGGGAAGCAATTTGTTGGTGGCAAGTTTGAGCGATTCTGTGCTGATCATGGGATCATCCATCCCACGTCTTCGGTGGCACACGCGCAGACTAATGGAGCAGTTGAAAGAGCCAATGGGATCATTGTGAACGGTATGAAGGCACGAGTGTTCGACAAGCTGTCTGCAAAAGGAAAGAATTGGATCGAGGAGTTACCAACGGTGCTGTGGTATGCACGAACGTCAACCAGTAGAGAAACAAGGGATACACCGTTTTATCTGGTGTACGGTGCAGATGCAGTGCTACCACCCGAGATACACTTGGGGGCTCATCGAGTGACAAATCTCTATGAAGAAGCGCAACAAGAGGCTCGAGAAGTTGACCTGTTGCTGCTAGAAGAAGAATGTGATACAGCATTAAGTCGTGTGAAGGAGTACCAAGAGAAGTTGAAAAAGCAATATTAGAGAAAGGTAGTCGGAAGAACTCTGAGTGTGGGAGATATGGTCATCAAGAAGGACATCAACACCAAAGATAAGAATAAGTTGTCATCCCCTTGGGAAGGTCCATACTTGGTGGTTGAAGATGCTGGACTAGGAGCATATGTGTTAGCAGAAATTAATGGAGGCATTTTACCAGGAACGTGGAACAAAGATCAGTTGCGTCGGTTTTATGTGTAAAGATTTTGAAGAATAATCAATAAAGTTCAGTGTTCAGTGATCTAAATTGTCCCTTAATAAGTCCCTTCGGACACATCAATTTTGTCTCTTCGGACATAAAGGCCAAGCCCTTCGGCTAGTCTACTAAGTTTGGTTGCTGTCCTGGCCACACGTTTGGTTCAGAGGCGCAATATGAACAGCCTTTTCAGGCACCAAAGTGTCGTAAGACTTAGCCACAATGGTGGTTTGATAAGTTACACGGCCACCCTGTTAAAAAGTTTGAGGGGGGGGGGGGGGGACCCTTAGCCCCATGTTTGGTTTATAAGTTGGCTCTCCCCAAACAGGTTGCACATTCGGCCAAATTTAAAACACTTAAATGTGTACCAAAAATTGAACAATCTACATGCCTCACTGATTTACTACTTTCCTGCACACAGTTAAAACTGTGTACTGAAAAGCAGGGAGGGTCATATAGGCATTAAATCATTGTTCAGATAAAAAGGGCCCTCCCCATTAAGAAAAGATTTGTTCAAATCAGTGGGCTTTCGCCCCAATGTTATAAGGACTTAAATTAAAAAAATAAAAAGTCCTTAATACAAGCTCTGCAGACAGAGCCAAAATATCACTGGTCTTCAACAGCTTCTTCTTCAGCAGGAGCGTCTTCTGGAATTAACTTCAGTGATGTCACGAAGGCATCAGCAGCATCATGAGTTTGCTCCATTAGAGCATCACGCTGAGCAGCATCACATCTGAAGCCGACATCCAGAAGTCCAAGGTCAAGGTTGGGAAGGTGATGCTGGAACAGTGCAATGGTATAAGCACTACCAGATATACAGCGGGTGTAGCCTTCTTCAATGGCTTCATCCTTCTCCAACTTCAATTTGCCCTTGTCAGCCTCCAGGGTTGATACTTGTTGTTGGAGAAGCTGCGCATCCTTGGTCGTGGTTTCCAGCTTCTCTTCCAGAACCTTGGATTTATTTTTTAAGCCTAATAAAGGAAAGATTCAAGCGTCAGAATAATAGTCAAATGCTGGTAGTGAAAAACTAGCACAGGAACACTTACCCTCAACAGAAATGGTTAAAGCAGTGTTGGCATCCTACAGAGTCTTCACCTCTGATGCATGGGCAATCTTGAGATCGGCCAAGGCTTTGGTAGCCCCTGCCAGCGCTGCTTCAGGCTCTGCTATCTTGGTGTCTTTTTCTACCAAGGCTGGGCTAGGGGCTGCCTCTGAAAGTTTAAGTCGTAGCTGCTCATTATCCAATCGAAGATCTCGAACCTTGGAGCCATACGACTTGCAGGTTTTGAGTGTCCAGGCTTTGGCTGCCTAAACATCTGCTATGATTTTGTTGAACATATTGGGCCCTGGAGAGGATCCCGAAGAAGGTACAACCGAAGGTGCTTCCGTTGCAACAACATCTCCGGATCCTGCAGCCAAGACCCGAGGCCTCTTGACACCGGTGTTCCTCTTGCCCTGGGATGTGCAAGTTTGAGAAATGCGCGAGAATCCAGCGAAGAGGGTACCGAATACAATTGATAGGGGTACCTGATTGCCAGGGTCAGCAGTGCCTCGGAAAGGTCTTAACTCCACTGAAGCTTCATCATGACACTGATTGGTGCAAAAGCTAGAAGAAAGGCTCTCACCAGGCTCTCAAGCATGACACTGATGCAGGCGAGAAGGAAATTCAGATGCAGCTTGAGAAGATGAACAAGTATGCTTCTGTCGTCCATGTTACTGTCCACACCCAGGTAAGAATATGCATTATATTGTGTTTTGATGCTGAGGTCGCTCATTAGAAATGTTGTTTCCTGCTAGGCTCCCTTATTTGGCATATTCTTTTCTGCTATTGTATGTGCATCTGAAATTTATTATTTCCTTGTTGTGATACTTTGAGTTGCTCTTGATGATCTCACGGTTGAATGTAATGTGATGCATGTAAGGAACTTTTTTTATGTTCGGAATCCAAAACTAGTGTACCAGTGTTTTCTTGTTTATGCGCATTTTCTCCAAGTAATTCATGTACCTAAGTGAAGCAACTTATATGAGTGTCGCCAGCATTTTCCTTTTTGAAAATGAAAGCAAATTTTCTTTTGATTGACTCATTACTGATTCTTTTCCAATATGAAAGCAAATTATCTTTTGATTGATACATTACTGATCTAGTTGCCTGAGTACAAAACCTTGGATTTGTTTCTTCATTTTCTGTACCATCATCAGGCGGTGGCATGTTCAAGTTGACCATTTTCTTCCAATTGCCTGTTAAGCAGTTATAATCATTTTGCTCAGGGGCGAAGCCAGCCTTGTGGCTCACCGGTGTCAGCTTCATTTTTTGTTGATGTCATCAATGTTGAAAGTATTGCTTCATTAGTATTTTACACTAGCTTTTTAGAAATCCATCGGTGTCAGCTGACACCGATGGCAAGCCTTAGCTTCGCCCCTGAATTTTTGCTTAGCAATATACAACGCTTTAAAAAGTACCTTTACTATGAATTGTCAACATGTATACAAAATTAATTGTTGCAAGCAATGTGTAGCGACCTGTCATTCTCCACAAAGGAGTACGACCAGTCTTTGGAGCCATTACTTGATAAAGTGTTGATTTACTAAGAAATGTCTCACATCAGAGTAGTACAACAGAGAGATGGAAAGTGGTACATTATATAGGAGTAGTACATAAGGTGCTTGAAGTCTAATTTACAAAGTACTTCATACTAACTACTTGTACAATACCTTACTAGTACTACCAAACTATAATCTAACCTAAGGTCTTTGTACATCGCCGTTCTTCTTCTAGATTATTCCAAACCATCACACCCCAACTACCTTGATCTTACTTAGTACTATTCTTGCGATGAGTCCTTCAAGACAAAGCTAGCTACAAGGAGGGTTGAAAAATATATGGGGTGAGTAAAAAGGTACTCAGCTAGCTGAGATTTACAAAGTTAATGCATGAACCCAACCACATATCACATATCAAATAACCCTTCTTAATCCTGACCTATTCATGTTCATATTTCCACAACGGATGATTTCTCGATATGAACACATGTAGCCAAGACAAAAGCTAGTACTCCGGTGACAACTTCATATAGATCAATTCAAACATATATATAAGTAGTGATCATATATTCATATTTTAGCTCTGCAGAGGGGTATATTTGTACCATTTTAGCCACAGACACTCTTAACCATTATGTCAGGCCATTTACACATTTCCTTTGATATGCGACCAAGCCAAGAGTACAAAGCGTTTCTTCCAGTTCAAGTGGCAATTGCTCCATATGGGAATATAGAAGGACTCAACAACATAATTCTGGTCCGCAGACCAGCTCGGGTTCAGCGACCCTGGGCGCACCTACAGATCTATTCGCGACACAAAACATCTGCGATATAGCACGAGCTTCCACCACGACCCTGCCACGTGAGACGACCTAACTATGCACTATATTCCCATGTGGAAACAAAGCTTCTTGATCAGAGTAATGAGCTCAGCCTGTTACCAAGTCTGTGGTTGATACAAATCATGTTATAATAATTAAGAATTGAGATTGACCTTTTCCGACCGTCCATATAACCAGAGTCCAATATTAACCAAATAATCACATCATCTAGAGATGGCTGCTTCATCAGCAGCCCAAGCTAGTAATCACTCCACAAATACCCATATCAAGAACCAATCATCATAGAAAATGCATCTCAAGCATGTGATATTTACCAAACAATTAAGCTTTTAGAATTTAAGAAGTTATACTAAGTGCATCAAGAACTCGACTTGCCTGAACCGGCGTACTCGCCGAGAGGAAAGCACTCAATCTGGTCTCATTCTACTGAAGTGCATAAAGCACTACCGATATTAGTAGTTCTAGATTGTCAAATTCAAGTTAGTTTTTCTCCTCTATTATAGTAGACCATAGTGGCTATGAGGACCAGGCAAAGGCCAATCGGTTCAGCTCCCCCTACTTATCTCTCTCTCTGCTTCCAGACCAAACCAAACATCCCTGGCTCCCCCATTGATCCAGCTTATGGTAATTCCTCAAATTTCACCAACTCGCCATGGGTCATGGCTGCTGCTACAGGTCCGGTGCTCTCCCCTCCAATCCTCAATCTACTCCCTCTCATTCATTGCTCCCATCCCACCTGATGCGGCTGCCACTTTGAACTTAATCACCTCTGCGCTGCCGGCGGTGGCCGAACTCGCCGTGCCCCAAAACTACAGCAGGGGCCATCCCTAATCTTTCCCACTCACTCAGATACTCTAGTTCCTCTCACCCTCCCCAATTTCGTGGCTTCTTATGTATTTTGGTTATCCTCTGTTACAGGGTTTAGGGTTGGGAAATTAGCACGAATATGCATTGGCTCTCTGACCTCACCGCCGTGCTCTGCTGGTCTTCCCTAGAGCGGCACCATGAAGGCAACAGAATTCACCATGGTGTATATACCACCATGCCAAGCTTACAAATAATTCTTACTCACATGCTCCCTCCTATTCTCACTGCCCTGTTTTATCTAATCTGAGATGGACTGGCATAGTCAGACAGTGATGTGCTTGTTACATTAGATAGCACAGCTTATAGTAGCTAATTTCAGCATATGAAGAGACAGCTTGATTCCCTCTTTGTATAGAACACTAATGTTTATTTAGTGAATTAGTATTAGTGTTTTCTTTCCACTGTAATACTTTCTTGATGCCTCTGGTTCAGTGCCCTGTTCATGCTGGTAAAACTTATGCTTATAGCTAGAGAATTAACTATGATACAGCTTGTAGATGTAAAGAGGAAGGCAACTATTTATTTGCACAAATGGCCCTGATTTTTAGGTCGTGCTTCTTCAAACTAGTGTTCTGTAGCCTGGGTATGCAGCTCCTAATTTGTTTAGGTATTAATCCCTTTTAACAGTAGTTCTAACAATTTAGCTGATAATTTCTTGCTTGCCATTCTAGATACTTAGGCTTGCTGATTACAGTTGGATAAAATTAATCAAGTATGTCTAGTGCTGTTGCAGCGTTGCATACTATCTATTATTATTCCTTGTAGGTTTCTGTTAGATCATCTAAAGGAAGAAAATAGGAAACGAACTCCCAAGTGGTTGTGTTTACAGGAGAGGGTTGTTACCAGGGTTTTCAAAACCGACACTAACCGGTCCGGTTCGGTTTCATCGGACGTCCGGTTACAGTAAAAACCGAACCTGTGTACTGTAGCATATTCGGTTACCGGTCGGTTTTTCTCGGTAACCGGTCTGGTTTCATCGGTTTCGGTTTTCCCGGTTTTTTTTAAATTTCAATCCTTGGTTGTTACCTTTGCTTCTAAGAATTGAAGCTACAGAAGGTCAGCTCTGACGTATGAGTGGTTGTGTGGAACTATGAAAAGGAGTGAGACTGCTGCTGGTTGATACACGACCTCCCTGTTCTTCAGTTCCTTTAAGCTCCTACGAAATTGGTTGTGTGTGTCTGCGTCTTTGGGGTGGGTGTGTGGATATTTCTGATGGCAGTACATGCTATAAATAGGAGAGGAGTTTTGAGGAGGCGATGGATAAGACTGATGGAAGACAAGGAACAGAGAGCTGCTCTGATTTCTCTTCCATTACACCCTGCTGGCCATTAGCTAAAGATATGCTTAGTAGTTTATTAGAAGGCATGGCTGCCGCCTGTCCAAGCAGGCAGCTGCGTGTGCAGCTCACGTTGCTAAGTGGCTTTTGTACTAGTCCATGTCGATGTGTGTGTGCCTTAACAGAACTTCAAGGTATTTTCTGGAGAGAAAGGAAATTTACCTATATTCTAGAATGTGTAGTGCCAATACAGTTACATGGGAAAGCATGATTGAATATTTTGTGTGCAGCCAATATTTTAATGTTAGATCTTTATTTGTACATAGTGACATCATGAACATGTCATCATATTTATTTGTTTTAGCTTTAAGAATTGAAGGATTTAAGATTGCTTATACGAATATATGATCTTTCATATTGTCATGATTTTTGAGAACCAAATTTGAAATTCGAATTTGATTGCAAGTTCATTTTAAATTAATTTCTTTTCCTGTGCATAGACTTGTCAACTAATTAGTTGGACAACACATGGTCATTTGGTGTTGCCGCTCGTATAACTGTTTACTGTTTGCTTGTAGCTTAGGTTGTTAAGTTTCTCTCTTCTCTTCTCTCATTTTTTATGTACTATTTATATTATGTTGTGACAGGCCATAAAGGTTTATATTGTTGTCACAGATTACGGCTACCAAACAATGATCAATCAAGCAAATATCATATCCTAAGCCAGTGCGAAAATCCGGGTCATTACACAATGATTCTGAAATACCTATCCTTTTGATTATTTCTCAGGCGATAACAGGTGAATCGAGAAAGGTTGCAGTGCTGCTCTGTTTGCTGAAAAGAAGCTTTCCACTGCAAAAAGATGATGCACAACTCTTCCTACAACATGTACAAGTGTTTCGTACTATGTTTTGTGTTGCACACCAAGTGTACTTAATCTGAGTGACTAGCAATCAAATCTGGAGTAACTACTTGTGCAGCAACCAATGCTTTTTCAAGTGGCAACGTTGTGTTAGATGCAATATGTAGTGCCAAGTCTGTTTAGAAATCTAGAGGACCTATGGTGTTTCCTACTCTTAGATCTACAACTGTTTCGGTTGGGTTTCAGGAGGGGAAAATCGATATATGAGAAACAAATTCTGTGTTGGCAATATCATGGAAATGGGAGTAAGACATTACTGCCCAATATTAAAAACGGGAGTAAGACATCACAAAAAAAAAAATCAATCTGAAGAAGGATGCAAGGCAGATGTGGTTAGGAATACATAGAAAAGATGAAAATCCCCAATTTTTCACCCACGGCAGGAGGAATAAAACTCCATGCTACCATGTACTATCACATATAGGCAATGAACCATTAGTCCCCCAGATTACTGACTCCACATATAAATTCTCGTGCAAGTTGATGACACAATAAAAGTGTCTTAGAGCTAATATCGTGTTACATCATATCATAAAGCTCACCGTTGTGGATGTCAACAAAGTTGATAGCTATTTTGCAGGCCCGTTATCAGAAGAAACACACGAACAATACTTTCTACATTTCCAGAGCATGTTTTCTCCTGAAGCTCTGATAAACCTGTCAATCAGCATGATAATAAAATTACAAGTCGTGTAGCCAGAATCGCTAGTTGCATTCCCTTTTTGATACAGGTAATAAAATTAACCGTGTATTATGACAATTTACAACACATATTACCAGGAACTGTGACTTAACAAATGTGTAAGATTATTGCAACGTATGATTGAAATCAGATCATATCAAGGAGAAAATTGGCAGATAGAAATGAACAATCCTTATACAGTCTCTCCTGATAACAAGCAGAATCAATGGTGAAACATGACTACAATATGGCTACAAGGAAGCACAAGAAGATCAGGTTCATGTTGGTACCAGGAAAATAATCAAAGTAATGTTGAAAATAATAGCAGAAGAAAACAAAGTAGCTTCCAAGACTTAATTCATCAGCCTATGGTAACGATTCAGCCAGGATATATCCCCAGCATCCAAAACAGTTCAACCGATCCTTGGATTCAAGAATGAACAACTATCATTGTAAATGTAGAATAACTGAAAATGCAATTCATTTGATCACTCTTAGTCGACCTCATCAGTCTTCACCTCTTCAGGCCAGCTCCGCTGCCACTGGATATCACAGTCTACAGCATCCTCGATCTTCTTCTTATCCGCAAAGTCAAGCTTGGAGGCGATCTTCTTGTCCTTGATAGTGTTGCACATCTTGTATCACTGTATGCATAGTTCTCCAGGGCGTTCTTGGCCTCCACCTTGTTCTCCTCATCCTCGGACTTTTTATTTCTCAGCATCTTGGACCATATTTTCAATTTCCTCCTTGCTTAGCCTGCCCGTATCATTCGTGATGATGGTGATCTTGTTCTTGTGGCCAGTGGTCTTGTCCACAGCAGTTTGCATCGATGTCAAAGCAAACTGTGATCTGAGGAACACCCTTTGGGGCTGGCGGGATGCCACAGAGCCCTCTCCGCTCAAGATGGCAGCCTGGACAGCAGCTACATAAGAAATAGCCTCATCAGGGTTGATGCTCTTGCGTGGCGCCTTCCCAATGAAATCCTGTAGAAGCTGCTGCACCCTTGGAATTCTTGTTGAGCCATTAGCCATAATACCATCAAGAACAGAACTTTTGTCTATCTCGGCATCTCTGAGGCACTTCTCTAAATGTCCCATACACTTCCTGAAGAGATCCATGTTGGGTTCCTCAAACCTTGCAAGGGTGATGGTACAGCGAATCAATCTCAAACATGGTCTATGCAGTAGAGGACAGGATCCTCTTCGCCTCTCGCACACTGTCAGCCTCCTGAGTGACCTGGGGTTGTCACTGATATCCTTCTTTTTTTCTTTCCCTCTAACTCATGGACAAAGTGTTTCACCATCTGATTGCCAAAGTCTTCACCACCATGGTGGGTATCACCAGCAGTGGCTTTGACCTTAAAGATATTCCTCCATGGTAAGAAGAGAGAACATTCTTCTCACCAATGCTGGTAGCCTTCTTGTCAAGACCACATGGCATATGCAATAGCAGTACAAGTCAGAACAGTGATAGTACACATAACATTGAGACCAGCAATCACCCCAGCATCCTTGGTGGCCTGCCTCTGGGAATCGCTGAACTAGGCAGGAACAGTGACAACAACGTTCTTGGTGGTGGTGTCTACGCAGGCTTCCGCAATCTCCCTCATCTTGATAAGAAACTTGTAGGAGATTTCTTCAACTGCAAACTGCTTCTCGTCATCCATGTACTGAACCAAATTGATAGGCTTGCCACCAGATCCAAAAATGGCCTTGAAGGGGCAGAGATTAATGTCACTCTGGACTGAAGGATTAATAAATCTCCTACCAATGAGGCGCTTGGCACCTGCATAGAGTATTTTAGTCAGTAACTGAATGTAACATTGACACTACAGTAATGCTTGTAATATGGAACACCACCAATACGAATCACTCGAACCTGAATAGATGAAAAAAAAAATGGTGGGGCAAGCACTAACGATAATAATCATTTTACAAGCAGAAAACATTCAAAACGAGGAAACTCATTAGATATAAGGCAGGAGGTTTGTGTTCATCAACAAGCTAGAGCAACTTCTCTATGACTTATTAGAACTTTAGTCCTTTTTATGACTGCAGGGCATATCAGATTAGTTCCTAGATTAATATGTAGCTCATTATAATCATTATAATCTGAAGACCAAAATTAAAGTGGAAAAGAGGGTAGACTAATTTACCAACCAGTAAATCTAAGACGATAGTAACTCAAAGCTCCTCATTTAGGAGCTAACAGGGTATCAAGATACACTCCTTGTTATTTTCCCATATTTCGAGAATCATAGCAACAAAAGAATCGCTAAGGTTCAGCAAATGGGTAAACCACAGGCTGAACATTTCAATATAAAAAATTCCATAAATAGGTAAACCGATGAAATAGTTAAGTAAACTGTCGCACATATTTGGCACCTAGAAAAAAATGTTATCATTTCGATAACTGTATGGAGTGGATATCAGATGGTAGTGCATGATGTATATTGGTCATCATCTGAGATGCAGACGTGTGGTATGGATAACTCGTCATAACTTATCCTTTGATAGATGCTATGTTTTTTTTTTCCTAGCTTAGCGACTGGACATTCGCAAGAAAAATAGTAGCATCGCAAAAACAATTGCAAATTACTGTTGCGGCCTGAAATCGTGCGGCACCAATAATTTCAATGGGACAATCAATAGTCCTCGAGTGAACTTAGAAGACATTCAGAACCGTAATTTTTTTCGAGGACATGCCTGAACATGCTTTTCATTAAGTAGAAGCATTCAGAACCGTAATTAGTAAGCGAACTATAGCTAACAGGCAATCTAAGGTCCATCCAAGTAGAGAAAGCAATACAAAATCACATGAGCTAGCGCCTAGTGAGGCAGAGGTGACAGCAGCAACCAGGCCCCATCAGAATAGGCAAACAGAAGCAAACGAGCAGAGCTAGGATCGATCTGAGACCGGGGCAGGAAAAAAAAAAAGAGCGACTCACTCACTCACTGAATAGTACGGTGTTGATGCGACTTAGGATGGGGGTGGTGCCGTTACCCCGGTCGTTGGCGATGAACTCGTCGCGGGTAGGTCGATCATGAGGGAGGAATAGGGGAGAAGCTTCGACGAGGAAGAGCAGCGCGAGGGTTGTGGCCGCGGGTCGGGTCGGAAGACGCCGAGGAAGAAGCAGGCCAAAACGTTTAGTCGCACCTTCCCAGCCCAAGCAGGCTGCTGAATCGAGCGTGGACGATGGCCCAGCCACCAAGCTAATTGACTTGGGCTTGCCACTAAAGCAAGGCCCAAAGTTCATCCACGTCCATGAGAATATGTCACATATGTGCAGCGAGCAAGCTCCCCTCAAAAAAAAAATAATAATAATAATGTGCAGCGAGCAAGCAAACGAACGAATTGCAGTATGCCAACTCTGATCTCCGCGCAGCTGTTGCTGCAGATCAGTTTATTTAAAAACTACTGAGATCTCGAAAAATCGACGACAGCCATACATGGTCCCGAGACTCCCCACCCATAGCGGAGTCTCCTGTCCTGCCGTAGGCCGTGATCGAAACTTCTGACGAGGTCAACGGGCACGACCGTCCTCCGAGTACCTGGGACTGGGGGAATGACTTAAAGGAGCGTCTTAGAGGCCTTCGATTTCAATTGTCTGGACTGGAGGCGATCTATATTCGTAAGAATCGTAACGGGGGTTGCTCACTTGCTCTGCTGGTTGGTTACTTACTGTAATTTCAAACGCAACCGACCAGCTATATGTTACAACGACTCTGCTGAGGGAACAACAGTCAGCGGGTTCGCTTAACGTAACCATGGCATGTATGTATACGATCGAATCGAGCCATGCATGATGTCGGGAAACCTGACCAGTAAATCAAGCGGCGAAAAGCCAAAGATACCTCTCCGACCTGGCCGGCAACGAATATTCGTTAAAGCCCTAATGCAGACCTAAATGCAGAGCATCGCATTTTTGCTTTCATCAAGCAAAGCATGACCTCTAAAGTGCGCTAGCACAGCTGGTTTGATGCGAAACTCAAGAGCTGCTTGATTCAGAAGCCCAAATTTATCTGTAACCAGTGCGTACGAAAAGAACAACTTACTGCGTTAATAATTCAAACAAGCAAGGGATTGCTTTGTTGCCTATGCCTCTGTGCCGAGGAAACGAACAACTGGAAACTCCATTCCATGTTTATTTGGTACTCGATCCGTTGAGTGTGTCGCAAGCATTGGCTCTCCTTTTCTTTCTTTCAGGCCTACTTCATTCCCCCTATATATACAGTTCTCACCTGTCCTGTTGGCTTTCTTCCACAACAAATTGCACACTAGTATACTTCGACAGCCAAAAGCCCAACAACACACAAGCAGCGCGTCCCCTTCAAGTTGAGGTAACTTCATCCAGGTTATTCTCTAGCTAGCAATAAACCGTGATCGCCATTTGCATGTAGTAATGTCTATTTCTTGTTTTATGTTTCCTGTTTTAGTTCAATACTATCTAACTTTTGTTTGCTGTACTTGAATATGCATGACTGCAACTTCTTCAGCGTAAATTACCATATAATATTCCAATTCTCAAATATTCTGAATTGGAATATTACTTCATAATCTTAATTCATTCGCTTGTTAGTTTGTAACTAGATAATTAAGGTGAAGATAAACAAAATTCTGAGAACTTAGTTTAAGCTCATTAATTTAGTGCAGCGCTTTGCTGCCGATTATGAATGACAGTCTACTAATAGAGCCAGCAGTGATTAAAATGGAACTGATAAATACACTTGCTTATGGGGTCCGTAGGTTCGAGCCATGTTCCAGCTAGCAATGTCTGCTTCCAGATAAAGTTAGTGGTCGGTCCTTGGACTGTGTGTCGAAGCGTTGGATTTCCTAGTTCTTCTGTTTCAGATCCATCTTTATATACACCTGGACTCTTTCCTTTTACCGAAAATTAATTCCATAGTAATGAAGAGCAGAGAGCCCATGACCCAACAGGCACCACCTGGGGATTAGTAAATTGTTCGAGTAAATTTGTTTTTCCAACTAACGCATGCATGAACCTGCCGGAGGGAGGTAGTACGTAGAAATTAACTACTCAGCACGTGACAAGAATTCGATCATGCTTGCTATGTTGCTATCAGTTTCAATGCCAACAGGCATGATGGCCCTATCAAGCTCAGAGTATCGTGTATATTAGAGTGTTATAAGCTAGGTATATATCATCCAGTGAGTCCCGATCATTCTTTTGCTTATGGATATCGGTATGGTTTACTAGCAGGGAGGTCGAGCCATGGCGGCCGTCCTGGAAGCTTTGCTGCCCTACGTGATGAAGATGATCACGAACATGGCTGAAGAAGAGGTGGGCCTGCTGCTGGGAGTCCACGGTGAGATGGAGAAGCTGGGGCGGAACCTGGGTAACGTCAAGGCATTCCTAGCTGATGCCGAGAGGCGGCGCATCAGGGATGAGCTCGTGCAGGGGTGGGTGAGGATGCTCAAGGGCGTTATGTACGACGCCACTGATGTCCTAGAGCTGGGCCAGCTCAAGGCCGAGGAAAGGCGGGAGTCAAAGCTGGGTCGCAGCATGGAGAAGAAGATGCCTGATTGCTGCCAGCCATTTCTCTTCTGCTTGCGCAACCCAGTTTTCGCACATAAGATTGGTAGCCGCATCAAGGAGCTGAACCAGCGGCTGGAAGAAATCCACAAGGAGGCTGCTAAATTCAACTTCATCGCCAATCTCAGTTCCTACCCGGAACAGAGGCCTGAAGCAGCTGAATACTCCCGCGGGCACAGGATGACGTCAGAGTTCATCCCGTCAGCTGTCGTCGGTGAGCAGATGGAGAGGGATACAAGGCTGCTTGTCCAGGAGCTAATAACCACTGATGAAAACCACGTCACCCTGAAGGTGGTTTCCATTGTAGGCATGGGTGGCATGGGAAAGACCACCCTTGCCCAGAAGATCTTCAAAGACACAACCATTGACGAACATTTCAAAACCAAGATATGGCTGAGCATCACTCAACAGTTCAATGAGCTTGAGCTGCTGAGGTCGGCAATCAAGCATGCTGGAGGCGACCTTGGTGTGGAGCAAGACAATACCCTCCTCACGCGGACCCTCACCAATACCCTGTCTGCGAACAAGTTTCTGTTGGTATTGGATGATATGTGGAGTGCGAGAGCATGGGAGAGTATTCTTGGTGTCCCAGTCACAAATGCCAGTTATAAACAACCAGGAAGCAGGGTCCTGGTCACTACAAGGTTCCAAGACCTGGCTCCACAGATGCATCAACCCTTCTATCTGCATCGTGTCAACCCCCTCGATGAAGACGATGCATGGTCTTTGCTCAAGAATCAGTTCTCTCAACCGTCTAATCAGGTTAGACGTCTTTACAGCTGGAGCCTTTGCATAAAAGCAATTGATAAACATTGTTGCTTAAGTTTAGTACTCTCTCCAATCTAAATATGTAAAGATATTTTGATTCGTCATAGGTCATACTTTTTTATCTTTAATCATCAATGGCTAACAAACTATATAGCTTCGTGACATAATGTTACTATTGTTAGTTTCATACATAAACTAGTATGGTGGTACCAGGCTTGGGTGGCACGCGTATTTGCGAGGCTAATTTCATCAAATATTGTTATCTTATCTTCATGATTTTTCATGACTCTTAGTTTCAGTTGATTGTTTTCATAATGGCAATCATATGTAATTTACAAAATGTAATTAACTAGTGTATGCTTTCTCTCACGGTCACATCCCTCACCTATTCGTCACAATGCTTGGCTACATTACTGCTTGTTTGAGTGATTTCTATTAGGAACACTAGGTGGTGTCGAGTATGCAGAAAAAGAAAAGATAACAGAAATAGAGGCTCATATTTAGGATGGGTTACTATAATAAGGGTAATGCGGGAAACAGAAAAGTAATATATAGGTATTTCAGCCTAAGTTTTACATAATGGCAATGGTGGGTAATTAATAAGACATGTGGAGAGTGTTTTAGACTTTTTTTTTATAATAACAGTGGTGAGTAATTTTTGTTTTCTTTTTCTTCTCGGATTAACATGGTAATTTTTTGCTCCTGAGAGCGAACGTGATTGCTCCTTTTTGTGATAAAAATATCTATAATACATATTGTATGATTTATATATATTTTTTATTTAAAGTATGTCAGTAAATAAAGTGTCACAATACAGTGTCCCAGACATACACACAACTATTTTTTTTTTGTCTTGAAGGGAATAGCTAGCGGCAGGTTCCAGACACACTGGCAGCTTGTGCTGCCAAATAATGGGGTCATAGCACACAAGGGCGGGGATCGCCAAGCAAGCAGGGAAGTCCCAGTGAACAGAGTAGTAGTAGTAAAATTTCTCTCACTCTCTCCTTCGTCTTGTTGCCACTCCCACTGCTTGCTCACTTTATCAACCTTCGTTCCCATCCTCCTCCTCCCTCAACACATCACCCCGAGCCGCTGCTGGCACATCTCGAGAACGACAAAAGGACGTCGGCCGTCCTCCCTCGCATGATTAAAGCGGCGGGATCTCCTCCAGCTGACCAAGCAATGGGCAGCTTTTGATCGAGCCCAAGCCACCAGAGCACCGGACAGCCCAATGAGAGGCTCACCGACGGATGCCGACAGTTGTGGCTCTTGATGAGGATGGTGTGCGAGAGGCAGAGGCCGGGCATCCCGGTTAGGGCCGCAAAGCCGCTTCGCCGAAGCGGGTCGTGGCGGCCACCCCGC
This sequence comes from Eragrostis curvula, assembly GCA_007726485.1. NCBI lineage: Eukaryota > Viridiplantae > Streptophyta > Magnoliopsida > Poales > Poaceae > Eragrostis > Eragrostis curvula. The sequence goes on along the minus strand of CM017440.1, from coordinate 200,778 downwards.
GGGTCCCGGCGGCGCAGCAAAGCCCGCGAGCTCCTCGCCATGGCGACGGCGAGCCGAGTGCGAGAGGCAGAAGCGGCGGTCCAGGCGCGGCGGCTGCAGGAGAAGGAGACGAAGGTGCAGGCCGCAAGCGCTGCGCCGTGGAGCTCGAGGCGCGCGTGTGACAGGCAGAGGTGCATGCGACGCCGCGATTTCCGCGCCATGCTCGACCACCTCCTCTTTCGCGTCGCGAGCGCTGCTGCGTCCGGCCGCACCAGCAAATTTCTTTGCTTGCGGCTGATGCGGGACGCGGGGCGGGCAGCCGCTACGTGCCCCGCTTGCATCCCTAATCCCGGTCACTACGGCGGTGCCGGGTCATCCAACCGATGGCCGCATCCACAACGCCGTAGTGGGCAGGAGTGCATGTGCCCTGAGGTTCTCCTTTTTTTTTTTTTTTTGCGCGTGCCCTGAGGTTCTCCGTAAGGGGACTTCTTTTTTTTTTCTTCACCAAGGTGGTTTCCCACCCTGCCTTCCCTGGGCCGGGTCTCAAACCCAGGTTGGAGGCTTACTAGCTAGCTAGTCCACCGCCCTTCACCCTGACAACACATCCGGGTAGTTTTCCATCAAGGGGATGTGTGCCTGTGGCGACGATGGTGTGGAAAGGGCATGTGGCGGCGGTGGGAGATGCGACTCCGGCCGTGTCGTCACTGGCTCACGGCATGAGGTTTTAGGTAGGAGCTGGGTAGCTTTTTCTCCTGCTGCTATTTGAACTCCTGATTAGGGTAACATGTGTACTGAATCATCAGCCAAAATACAAGTACATACTCCGTAGTAGTATATTTTTTTTATTTCTATAAGCAGTCCTAATTAAATTGTTTGCAGGTTGCTAGAGTTGACCACCTAAAAGATACTGGGATGAAAATAATCAAAAAATGTGGCGGTTTACCACTGGCTATCAAAATAGTGGGAGGACTGCTGCGCACAAAGCCCCAAACCGAGCAAGCGTGGGAGGCTATTTTGAACCATCATGCATGGTCATCAGATGGATTGCCACATGAGTTGGACCGCCGGCTCTACTTGAGCTATGAGCATTTGTCTCCCCAGCTCAAGCAGTGCTTTATATACTGCTCTCTCTTTCCTAAAGGTAAAACCATTGTAAAGGTTGATGTTACTAGCATGTGGATCAGCGAAGGTTTTATTCAACCTCAGGGTGGAAATAGTTCACATGATGATGATGATGATGATGGGTTGGAAGAAGTAGCAGAAGGGTACTTCCAAGAGCTAATCAAGAGGAACCTTATAGAACCTACAGATCAGATCACAGGACATGAGTGCATCATGCATGATGTGGTCCGCTTTTTTGCAGAATTTATTGCAAGGGAGGAATCATTGGTAGTGGTCGAGGACAAACTGGGTATTGCTACTTGTGGGGACAAAGGCCCTCTTCGCCGCCTGTGTATAAGACAATCAATAACAGAAGCCGAATGGGCCATTTTACAAAGGCAAAGGTCACTTAGAACATTAATTATATTGTCTGGCACAAATCTTAACCTTGGTGATGCATTTAGTAATTTCTCCTGCCTACGAGTAATATCTATACAGGGTGCAAGTTCTGATAGCTTGGTTCAGTTTTTGTGTCAACTAAAGCACCTAAGAAACCTTGACCTAAAGGATACAGATATATCTAGACTTCCTGATGACATCAACAAAATGAAGTTTCTACGCTATATTTCGCTAGTAGACTGTAAGAAGTTGGACCATCTTCCTAGCACCATTGTGAAGCTACAACAACTAAGACTTCTGGATATAAGTGGATGCAATGTTACTGTTGTGCCCAAGGGGTTTGGTAGGTTAACAAATCTTAGAAGCCTTTATAGTTTCCCAGTACACATGGACATGGATGGCAATGGTGGCTGGTGCAGCTTAGAAGAGATTGGTCCTCTTTCTCATCTTAGGAACCTAGAAATAAAGGGCCTGGAAAATGTGTCTGAGCAGTCGTGGGCGGAAAAGGCCATGATTAGTAGCAAGATGCACCTTACTTATTTGGTATTAAATTGCAGCAGTAGCCGATACCTGGAGTCGCAAGATGAACTCGAGAAGCAACAACAGCAGAAAGCAACAGAGGAGGTATTCGAGAAGCTCTACCCTCCAACCTGTGTAGAGCAGCTATGGGTCGAAGGATACTTTGGTCGCCATCTGCCGCACTGGATGATGATACCGGCAACATCAGCCTTTAAGAGCTTGAGGTATTTGACACTGAAGGACGTGCCTTGTTGCACACAACTCCCCGATGGACTGGGCCAGCTCCCGAGTTTGGAATCGCTGGTCATTGAAGATGCACCAGCCATCAAGAGCGTCCGACCTGAATTCCAGGCATCCTCCTCCGTGGCAGTGGGTGGAGGCGTCGCTCCTAGTACATCAGCAGCTTTTCCTAGCCTGACAAATCTTTGTCTGGAGGGCTTGTGTGAATGGGAGGAGTGGGAGTGGGAGGAGCAGGGCGAGGATGTGACTGCAGACGCCATGATGGCCATGCCTGCTCTCAAGAAACTCACAATCGATAACTGCAAGCTGGGTCGTCTTCCTCCGGGGCTCGCCAGCAGCAAGAGGCATGCTCTGAGAAGGCTAAACCTGTACGAGCTGAGCAAACTAACATGTGTGGAGAACTTCCCTTCGGTTGTGGAGCTTGATGTGTTCGACTGCCCCGAGCTCAAGAGGATCAGAGGTCTCTCCAGGTTGCAGAGGATTAGGATCATCCGTTGCCCGAATCTGGAGGCGCTGGAAGGTGTCCCCGCACTCGATAGCATCTGGCTGCGCGACAACGCCATGGAGACACTTCCAGAATACCTGCGAGGTGTAAACCCAAGGCATCTCGAGTTGACTTGCAGCGAGGAGCTGTGTGAATCCTTATCGCCTGGTAGCTCTGAGTGGGACAAGATCAGCCATATAAGACACACGCTATCGACTATGTAGAAGATTCATCCGAAGATGATTCAGACGAAGGTGACGACTTGGAAGATGCAGATGAAGACAAAGACGAAGATGAAGACGGTGTCAATGAGCACTAAGGACCGCCCAGCCGGTCAAGCTCGTCATTCATGGATTCAGGTAACTTTGCGTTCATGATGTCACCCGACAGTGGCTACTAGCTAATAGTACTTGGTTATTATACCTGCTTTCATTATGATGTCGTTGAGCGAACGTACTTTTGAAGCCTGATTATAGAGTTAGAAGTGAAAAGGGATCCGTCGGCCGGAGGCATGACTACAACTTGAGACGGGGTCGAATCAGTCCAAGGTCTTTGCTGCTCTGCCTACATCCTATCGCGCGCGATGGTACGCCATTTACACAAAATGTTCATAGTAACACTTTTCCACCTTATACTTTTTACCCAATTTTTTTGCTTACTTGATTTCTTGGTAGGAAATTTAAATACCGTGGCTATCTTCATCTTTGTCATCCTTGGAGGGATTATTCAAATGAATTGTGGTGATAGATCAGCAGCGAGGAAAGATATGGTTGATGTACAATAAGAACACACATAGACCGTGGCTATCTTCATCTTTGTCATCCTTGGAGGGATTATTCAAATGAATTGTGGTGATAGATCAGCAGCGAGGAAAGATATGGTTGATGTACAATAAGAACACACATAGAAGACCACACGTTCCTTTCGGGGGGGAAAAACTGGATGTAATGGTTGTGTTCAAGTTTGGCCGTGTTGGACATGCGTATAAATCTTCCTCTCCAGAGCTTTTGTTTTTCTTTCTTTTTTCCTCTTGAAGCTCTAATCAAACTGCATCAATCAATGGTAATAAAACTACAAGACGTGAAGCAAATCACTGTGTGCTACGTCAGTTTTCAACATGCATTGCCAGTAACTGTATCTTAAAAAATGTATAGTAAGATAGAGAAAATTGGCATATACAAATGAGCAATTCTACAGTCTCTCCTGGTAGATCACAAGCAAAACTAGTGGTCAAACATGACTACAATATATCTACCAGGAAGCACAAACAGACCAGGCTCGTGTTGATAGTAGGCAAATATTATCATAGAAAAGTTAGCAGACGGAAAACAATTCGCCTGCCCATGATAATAATTCAGGCATGATATATTCCCAAGTTCCAACACAGTTCACTGAAATAACCAGACCTTACAATCCTTGAATTCAAGAATGAACTACTCGCATAATAAATGCAGAATAACTGGACATGTAATTCATTTTTCTGCATTCAGTCAACCTCAATCTTCGATGGCATCCTTGTCCATGCCACCAGCCATGTCAGCATCGGCACCCTGGTACGTCTAAGCTATATGGGGTTACAGATGCCCTCGAGCTCCTTCATCATGCCTTGCCCGTGGAGTAGCGTTCTTGATGGTGGTGCCTAGGTAGGTTTCAGCAATTTCCCTCATCTTGATAAGAATCATGGAGGACATCTCTTCAGCTGCAAACAGCTTCTCCTCATCCATTTACTGAACCCCAATGCTTGTCACCAAGTCAAGAAATGACCTTGAAGGGCCAGAACTTAATGTTGATGTGGTCTGAATCATTTGTAAATCTCCTACCAATGACCCGCTTGGCATCTGCATAGAAGATTTTATTCAGTAACTGAAATTTAACTTTGATACTACCCATACAAGTCACCCAAACGTAATAGACGGGAAAAAAATAACTAAATATGCCGGGGCAAGAATTGACACTAATAATTTATTGCAAGCAGAAAACTTTCAAAAGGAGGCAACTACATTACAAAGAAGCTAGGAGGTTTAGGTTCAGGAGCAACTTCTCATCAACGACTTACTGAACTTTAGTCCTGTTTACGTCTGAACCATTATGTCAGATCACTTGCTTGATCAATATGCAGCTCATTAATATTCATCATGTAATCAAAATAGGGTGCCAAGGAGGGTTGACCAATGTATGAACACGTAATAAATTAAAGACACGAAAACAGCTATATAAGTAACTGAAAGCTAATTTAGGAGCAAACAGTGTCGCAAGATCCCCTCCTTTTTGTAATTTGAGACGCATATAGCCACAAAAGAAGACCACAAGTCAGATACCAGATGCATTTCAAAATAATCTTAAACATTATTCTTGAAATTAAAAAAAAAAAACAGAATTTAGCAAAGCATGGAACCTCTGCAGAAAAATGGTGATTGATTCCAGAAGAGTCACTGAATTTCAGTAAATGGGTAAACCACAGGCTTAAGATTTCAATATCTAAAATTTCATAAATAGATAAACTGCGCATAGATTTGGCTCCAAGAAAAAAAAATAGAAATCGATAGATGTAGGGATATTTAGGCCCTGTTTGTATGTGTTGATTTCAAAAACCATAATATTCGAAAACCACAGTTTTTCAAAGTTGTAGGAAGAAATACCAGAGTATAGATTTATAGCACTTGTAAACATCGACATCCAAAGAATGCCCTTAGGAAAGACGACATCCAAACAACGCCACTAGTTGTCCTTCAAGTCCCCAATCTTTACCATCTGAGATGCAAACGTGTGGTATGGATATCAGATGGCAGTGCATGATGTATGTTGATCATCATCTGAGATGCAAACGTGTGGTATGGATAACTCATCATCACTCATCCTTTGATAGGTAATATGTTTTTTCCCCTTTCTTAGGGGCAGGGTAGTCGCAAGAAAAATAGTAGCGTCGCAAAAACAATTGCAAATTACTGAAATCATGAGGCACCAACAACAATTTCAATCGCAGAATCGATAGTCATCGAGTGAACTCAGAAGGCATTCAGAACCGTAATTTCTAAGCGAACTATAGCTAACAGGCAATCTCAGGTTCATCCAAGTAGCGAAAGCAATACAAAATCAGATGAGCACCTAGTGAGGCAGAGGCGACAGCAGCAAGCAGGTCCCATCAGAATCGGCAAACGAGCAGAGCTAGGATCGGTGACCAGATCCGAGACTGAGGCAGGATAAAAGAAAGAGCGACTCACTCACTGAAGACGGTGTCGATGGGGTTCGTGGCGGCATCCCCGGACGAAGTCGGTGAATGCGACATAGGATGATGGGGTGGTGGTGCGGTTGCCCTGGTCGTTGGCTTGGCGATGACCTCCACGCGGCCAGATGCCGACACACGAGCAGGTGGTGCCGAGGCGGATCCCGATTCCCGATGGCGGGGTCGACGGGCATCTTCTCTTTCCTCCGTTGCCTGGGGTAGAGTCGGTTGCGCGGGGAAGCCGAGGTTCGTGAAGGTTCCGGCGGCGGTGGGGGACGCAGAGGAAGGGGATGATGTGAAGAAGCGCGGGCCACGGGCCGAAATAGCGAGCAGGCCGATCGAACACGTACTGCGTTGCAGGCTTGTCACTAAAGCGTGGCCCATTAAAGTCCATCCGTGTGAATTGTGATCGATTTTTCCCAAAGTCAACTCAATCTGCATGCATCTTTCATCGCAGTGTGGTCAAATGTATAACAGATTACGTGCAACAGCAAAAGCTAAAGTATGGAGAGGGCGGATGGAATCTGTTCTGTTACTATCATAATTCCCGCAAAGTTGACTTGATTAGATTCTCAGGACAAGGCGGCAGCATCTACTCCGTGTGCTTTTTGACATCGCAATAAACATGCTCGGGTATACTATACCAGTCTTACCTCGACGGATCCATCAACCTGCACGACAAAACAACAATAATACTTTCCTTCTCATCCCTTCCCTTCATACTTCATTCAGAAACGGGGAGAGTCACTGATCTGCATCTTCCAGGTTCCAACCTTCAGATAGTACCGACTGCTTCAGTTGAGACCTGTAATACTCGCTACGTTCGCGTTAGTAGTAGGAGTAGCTTGAGACAAATATATGTTTACATCATTACCGCCATTTTGGACACCTATCACGCCATGAGGTCGATCGAATTGCTGACTTTTGCCCTACCATTGGATCGACTACGTGTGCCTAGGTCTTTCAAAAAGACTACGCGTGCCTAATCTCGCTACGAAGCATGAATTAATCAGGTGTCGAGATGGTTGAGCTGTCACATTTTCCCTGCCCTGAAAAACAGCAAAACAGAGTCACCCGCGGCGACGACAGGTACAATTTTCTGACTGTCCCAAGGTTGTGTTCTTTCTCAAGGATACAGCTCCGGCATCAATCCGTCACCTTAGCAGTCTGCGATCGCAATCAGTGTTTTAAATAGCGGGCTATGGACTGATAGCGGCTTGCCTCTAAAACAAGCTAAATGGGGCTATAGCGGAGCTATAAGGGGCTAAAATGGCTAAATTATACTACAGAGGAAATAGCGGTAGACCCCCTAAAAAGGCTATAGCGGGCTATAACGGTAGCTATAGCCGGCTATTTAAAACTTTGATCGCAATGCAAGCCCAGATCCTGCCTCAAGCAACCAAAGGCTCCCGCTTTGGAGTATGTTGTGCGTGCTGCACCTTGGGAGACTGACACCATGTCACAGCCTACTGAACCAATTCGTTCCTGCGTTACACACCCTGCTCAAGCCCGAGCAAGTAGAGACCAAGGAGAATCCACCCAAATCCCTTGGCAGCTTGTGAGAGAGAGGTACTGGTGGAGGAAAAAGAAGGCTAATACCTTTTACTCCTCTTCTGCCAAGCATCTGAATTCAGCAAAATTCAAAGAGCGAGTGGGGGATTGCTGCTTCAATTGTTTGACTCGAGGTCATAAGGTGGTCCAATGCAGAGACCCTCCTAGATGTTGGAAGTGCAGGGGCAGCGGACACATTTCTTCACAGTGCAGAAGTAACGCCCCCTCTCGAAGACTATGCTCTCTTAAGGTTGCTAATTCCCATGAAGAAAGAAGGCCAAGAACTTATGACACTCTCCATCGAACATCTCGCTGGAGCAAAGACAAGGGAAAGGGCATATCCCATGACCCAAAGCGAGTCTATGGTAGTGGTCAGTGTTTTAAATAGCGGGCTATGGACTGATAGCGGCTTGCCTCTAAAACAAGCTAAATGGGGCTATAGCGGAGCTATAGGGGGCTAAAATGGCTAAATTGTACTACAGAGAAAATAGCGGTAGACCCCCTAAAAAGGCTATAGCGGGCTATAGCGGTAGCTATAGCCGGCTATTTAAAACTTTGGTAGTGGTTGGTACAGAGGAGAGTCTTCTCACACAGGGCAGCTCAAAGATAGAAGTGGTTCACCCCCATTTTCGAATTTCATTGAGAAAAGAGGAGAAAGGAGAGCTCGGCATCTGCAATGGAGATGCAAGACCATTAGTGCCATCAATGGACGCCACCGTGAAGAGACCATGCAACTGCCCTCTTCACACGATCACGCCGCTGGGATTAATGCTGGCTTGGAGCAATACCAGCATCACACTATTGAAGGGACAAGTTCCAAATCAGATGCCATACTCATCGTTCCTCAAGAACACTCTCCTACCACTCAGCAGCTAGAAGCATGGTTGGGGTCACTAGCCAGAGCAAGGGTGACAACACAATATCTTTCAGACGATCTCACAATTGGTTCCTCAGTCCAAAGGACACCCATCCAAGACCTAAGGTGATGAGCCGGGAGACAGCAAATGTGCCAGAAGAAACGATTTCTGAAATTGCGTCGGCGGTTCAGAAGCATCCCCCAACAACTCATGCAGAAGTGGAGATTGACAAAAATTCCACCAACCTGCTCAAGCAATTTGAGAAAGTCGTCACCAAGTCATTGGAACCTTGTTTGCTTCAGACACCTGCCACCAACTCATTTGCTAAAGAACTAAAGAAAGAGCAAATATGTTGTTCAAGACTTAGGACCAATCGGAAGAAAGTAAAGCTAACTGTCAAGGTGGCTCATGGGATTTTGGCAAAGAAATGGGGTTTGATAAGGAATAAAGAGACTCTGAAGGTACTAGCACTAATTCAATACCTTCACACCTGTAGGAAGCCTTTGCCCCTAGTCAGGAAATTAACTAAAGTCTCCATGTGGAAAAACAAACAAAAGAGGAATTTGTGGCCCAGTGCCTCAGTCAAGATCAAGCAAAGGAAAATGAGCAACAAAATGCAATTTCTCCAGCAATGCTCTGGCCCCCATTTCAGGAAGAAAAAGAAGGAAGCCAGCGGCAAACTCAAGTGCAAGAATGCTACAGGGGATGGCTGCCAAGTCGTCCAGTTGTCCTCTTGAAGAAATTGAGCTGATTGTTAATGGACGTAAAACTTTTACCCCAAGTTGCTACGTTTTCAGGAAACCAAGCTGATAGTGGTTATTTCCTCAATCAATAGAATCTAAGCTAGCAAATTGGAATGAGAGAACCAAAAGTTTCTTTAAACACAAAGAAAGTTCAGATTACAGTTTGGCCTCCCTAGTCGTTTAAACCAGTCGTGAAAATCTTCAGTCCTGGATCATCTCCGAGTCGCTTGCTGAGGAAGTCTATTAATCTTGCTCCGTTCCTGGTTTGGCAGCTTACTATTGTTGTGCTCTGCTACTCTAGTCTTCTTTCTTTTCCTGTTCGTTTGGCAGCTCATGTGCTATTTCTTTAGAAATTGTAATACTAGGATGTAACTCTCTTTCCTACCTTAATGAATGGCAGTGCTCCTGCCTATGTTTCAAAAAAAAAAAAAAAAAAAAATGGTCCCTTGGATGTGAAATGACCCTTCATGCTTCAGTAGTGAACCACGTAATCTAAAGACAGTAAACTATCATCAGGCATTTAAAGATGGTTAGGACTGTTACGTATTATGAGCACTACTCCACATGCATGCTTAATAAAAGGATTATTTCCCAATTGACACCACACGCATCCATACAAAACGTTGCTTTTTCAAGTGCGGAGGTGCGGCTAATACCTCTATTCGTGCTTTCATGAGCACCGCACTGGTAAGAGTCACGCTTGTCCCTGTAGCTTGTGCTTCACAAATTTATTCGCATTGTATGCAGTTCAAGAAATAAAGATAGCAAATCTGTTGTTAACATGTAACTGCCCTCAGGAATGACTTAAATCTGAATCTCATTTCTCCGATGCCCCTTGTTAATAAGCCTGTGCTGCAAACATTTACTTTTTCTTTTGTGGCTTTGTTATCTTAATACAGACAAAAACCCTCGCATCATGAACTGCATTCATAATTATTTTGCTGATTGCAATCTGTGTGGGATGAGGAACGAATATGGTGCTCATGCCAGCATCGGGACTAGCAAAGCATCCCCTGACCCTGTGCTAGGCTACCACACGAATCTTATGCTCGTTTAAATCCTACAAAAAGGGCAACAAGTCAATGCAAACACTCAGATTATAGCACCACTAGATTCATTTGTTCGTTGCTAATATTCATATTCCATAATGGAGGATGGGAGCAGATGGAGACGAATCAGTGGCAGCATTGCCAGCACACTATTGTTGCCTTCTTCACCACTCATCAACTCGAAAGTTAACACACATACATCATTGTGTCATTGACATGTTTTCGTGAGTTGCTAGTCTTCCCTTCAGTCACTGGATCTGATCATCTGACTGATGTATAGTCAAGTCAACTATAAATAGTAGTGGTTACAAAAAATAAAGCTATATATAGTAGTATTATGGATAATAGGTTTCTTAGATGTGCTAAGAAGAAAATATGAGTCAACTGACAGCACAGAAGCAAACATACCATCTGCTTCTGTAAATTTATGTGAAACTTCCAAGCAGAACATATCAGTTCCTGATAGAGAACTGATCATAAGCATGCACCGGTTATCAGGTGCACAAGCATATTTTTCACGGGTCGGACGTTTAGGTCGGAAGATGCAGTCGTGTGTGGAGCAATTCCGTTCCTGATAATATTCATCTTTCTAACTTCTACTTCACGCCCAACCAGTCACAACTGCTTCTGAAAGATATGATGTAACATGTTATTGCTAACCACTAGTTGGTTAGTTCAATTAATGCAATAATATTTCCAATGAAATTAGCTTATTATATGGAATCTGCTTAAATTACACTGCATGTCTGATTTGGCCCAGGAATCGTTTTGGCATCTTCCAAATAAACTTTGACGGTTGTATAATCAGGTGGGAAACCCGAAGCTGGCAAGCTTGTGACCTGTGCGCCCATTAATTAAGTGATGGGATATCCATTATAAAAAAAATGTAATGAGATATGATATAATCAAGAGTATCGAAGAAGCCATGCCTCAGTCTTGCCGACTCGTGCTTTTCAGGGGCACTGCTAGTTGCTCCAGCTGAACTGACAGTGAGAGCCACGCTTATCGCCTATTGCAGTAGCACTTGCTGCACCAATTAGTTAAGCATGGTTTTAATTAGATGCGGTTGTAGGCCATGTTAACGTAGATCTAGATCACCAACACACCTGTTTGTTCCTTCCCTGAATGCCACGTCCAGATTTCTGATACTTGTACGTGCCAAACACAAGCACACGTGGCTCATTCCAAACTGCTTGAAGAACAACAGCAAAATCACAGGACAGGACGAAATCTGAATTCCATTTCTCCTTTTACATCTTAGAAGCCTTGCGATGCAACATTTTATTGGTTTTCTTTTTAATTTCTTGTGATTGCCTGAATATGAAATGTGTTGGTTGAGGAATTGGGTCCTCATGTCAACGCGTCATCTTCTTCTTCTTCTTCTTCTTTTTTTTTTTGTCTTTTTTTTTTTGTTTTGCGGGTGACGCGTCATCTGCATCTCCCTGATGCCAAGATGCCAATACCGGGAGAAGCAACGCACCCTATGCATTAGGCTACAGACGAATCTTATGTACGCTTCCAGCCTACAAAAAGGCACATCGCCCCGATAACGGCATCCCCGGATTAATTAGCATCAAAGTGCCAAGATTATGAACTGGTTGGTTTGTTGTTAATATCCGGAATAGTGGAGATGAAAGTTGGGGCAGATGGTGGAGAACGCAATTGCCATTCTTGCAGCGCCAGCACATTCTTGTTGCTTTCCTCCCCACACATTCTTGTTGCTTTCCTCCCCACTTGTCTACTCTAAAAAGTTAAGTTGACACACACGCATCGTTGTGTCATTGACACGGTGTTGGCTTTGGTGTGTTCCTGATCTTCTCCTCGGTCATTGTAACGAAATAATCTCTCACAACATATTACTGAGTGATATATAGCCAACTGGTAAAATGGAAAAGTACTCTGTGAAGGCCAAAGTTGACAAGGCTTGACGCTATAAAGTGATTAACTGCAAAAATAACACCTGCTTCTGTCCATTTATGCACTTTCGAAAATCACAGGCAGAACTTGACGGCTCCTTACTTGTTGATGCTGAATTTATCTTTCTAATTTCTACTTCAACACATGATGTAAACCTAGCATGGGCGCATGGCTAGCTGGTTAGTCCACAATGCAATCATATTTCCAAGTGGGTTCTGATTAAATTACAATACATGTCTTATTTCGGTCCAGGAATCTTTTCTGCATCTCTTCCAAACAAACTTTGACTGTACAAAGCATTATAATTAGGAAAGAATACATAGGAAAAAACAAAGATGACAGACTTGGTGGGTATACTGGTCTGAAAACTCAAAGAGCGTATTTATTTATTTTAAAAGACAAAATAAGAAGGAACTCAAGGAGATGGAAGAAATTACTAATAACTAAATATAAAGTGGTTAAAAGCAGCGAGGGTGCCACATCTTTGTAACAGAACAATATTGGTACATCACATGAAGGCACAATCAGCTGCAATGGGAACACAGCACCTTTTCTCTAACGGCTTTTACTCTCTGAAAGAAAAAAGATCTACACGTTGGACTTGCAATGGCCTAGAAAAGGCTTTCAGGAAAGGGGAAAAAAAGATAAGACGAAGGATATAGAAAATCCTTGTTAGCATCACATAAAGTGCTGATGGTATGGTTCCTTTCTTCACAATGTTCTTCCTGCTCCCTCGTTGTTCCAAAGGCAGAATGAGTAAAGGTGTGACCAAGAGACAGCTAAAAGGGACTCAGGAAGACTTGGAAAATTTGTAAAGAATTTTCGCATTGTGAACTTAACAAAAGGTGATGGCTTGAATTATGCCAAACTAGCCAAAATAGTACGAAAGGAATCAACAAATTATGCCTGAATTGCTAGGGAAATGTCTGAGGAGGATATGGACTCTGAGCAAAGTAGATCATTGGAGAGTGGAGGAAAGCTGCACTTTTTAGACAAGTCAGTATGGGGCTTTCAGATATCATAATCCATTAGTCATCTTCATCCATGGCCCTTCCATATGTAGTCTGTACAATCAAATCCACGAAAAGGAACCACCGAGGCACAGCACCAAGCTAAAGACTGTCTAAAAAAAAGAAGAAAAATATGATGCATGATTAAACCTCAGACCACAAATACATACAAGGTAATTAAGCAGAAAAAACATATTGCTGGAGATTGGCTTGCTCTTTTTAACTCGGACAAGCGTAAAATTATCCTAGTAGGTGTGGCTGCCATGTGCTGGGCGATATGGCGATGTAGGAATGAGATTTGTTTTGATAATGTTAAATATACATCGTATATGCAGGCACTTTTCAGAGGAGCTTATTGGTTGCGCTATTGGGCGCTGCTGCAGCATGAGGAGGTCCGTGACCATGTTCGTGGGGTGAGCGCAGCATTGGAGGTTGCTGCATTGGAGCTCTATGCCTCTCACGGGTGGAGATTTAATAATAGACTTGATCATCCATAGTTTGCTTTATTATTTGTTTTAAGCTCTTCTTGTCAATCTGGAGATTGACACTTTTTTGTAATAAGTAATCAAAAAGAAACAAACACCGGGCTGCGTGCTGTGCAGGGGCCGGGAACTTTGAACAGTTTCCATTATCTAAAAAGCAGAAAAAACATACTACTGATCTGAAATTTTCGATTCCTCATCATGTTGATGTTATATACATCCAACCATATCCAATTTGGCATGATCAGAAGAAGACCATATGCCAAAGAAAAAGAAAAGAAGTTTACAACACAAGAGCTACACTAGAACACTGCAGCAGAGTAGTGTATCAAACAAGTTGATGAAAAAGCGTGGACCATCTCACTACTGATGTCCACCGCCGCCGGGCGGCGACGGCAGCAGGATAACTCTGTTGTTCTTCCCGACCATGATGGTGATGTACCCGCCTTCCTCCTCGCCGGCCACCGGCGACGGCGACCTCCGCGTGCGCATGGCCTCCTCGGCCAGCGCCGCCGGTAGAGCTTCTCCTCGGCGTCCTTGAGGAACTGGAACTTGGGCGGCGGCGACACCGCCGGCGGAGCAGGACCCGGGCTCGCCATCGGGGACTCGAACAGCGGGTTGTACGAGTTGTCCGCGGCAGCGATGGACGGCGGCGCCGGCGAGGACGCCGGCGTGAGGAACGGCGTGCCGGGGCAATGCAGCAGGTCGGCGAGGCTCCGGCTCCGGCCGCACCTGCTCCGGCCGTCCTCGGACTCGAGGTCCTCCTTGGTCTCCTCCTTGATGGTGAACAGCAGCCGTGGCGGGCCCACGAGGTTTCCCAGCCGCATCAGCTGCGCCTCCACCGTCTCGTCGTCGTCGCCGGCGGCGTGCGGGTCGTGGACCGTGAAGGTGGAAGCCAGCGCCGGCGGCTTCTTGAAGCAGAAGAGCTGGAGCAGCTCGCTGGAGGAAGACGACGGAGAGGAACAGCAGAGGAACCTCCTTCCTTGACTTGAGTCCGACCAGAGGAACAGCAGCCGCGGGGCGGCCCACCAGGCTGCCCCGTTTTTCAGTCCCCCGTAACAGCAGATTCGACACGGGGCCTGATCGGGCCCAAGGGCTTTGTCCTGAATTTTGTTCTCTTGGTACGAAGCGCACACGATCAGTCAAACACATCCGCTGCCTATTCTTGCTAGGTTTGTCTGTGAGTAGTTTGTCAGCGGCTTCCATCCATCCGTAATTTTTTTTTATTAGTAAAACATGTTGCAGGAAGGTGAGGATATTCCTTGGATTAGTTCCTCTGTTTGTCATCCCCGCGCCGGCAGCTAAATCATTCATGCACCTATCCACGCATGATCCCCTGTTGTTGCAGTGATGGACACCTCGGCTTAATTATTTCTTCCATGAGCTGGCAACAGTTAAACTAAATGCCGAGGTCTCAGCTCATCTGCCCGCTCCAAACCTTCCATTTTATAAAATACCATGCCAATATATTGCGCGGTCGCCTTCGTCCACCAAACGCTCGCCATGATCGTTTGCAGTGACCTCAGCTAATTAAGTGCTTTTCAACGGTGGATCAGTTAAATCGTCAATTGGCGCTAGCGGTCAAATACATACGTAGGGAGATGGTGATCCATCAACAACACTATAATCTTCAAAGCTTTGGGAGGCGCAAATTATTAAGTTCCACCAATACAACAATGGTTCTTCGTGCAGCAAGTGCGTACCTGCACCGATTATTGATTTAACCAAGACTTGCGAGACATGACATCCTTAATTGAACAATGCCAAATTGCTACTCCTGTACTCTTCTTCTATTAAGGGGCCGTTTACTGGTGGCCCTCTTCTCCTCACGCACTGCTTCAGAACAAATCAGAGCATAACAGGAGCTAGCAGCTTGCGCTCCATCCAAAAAAGTTGAGGTGAGCACTTGTGTAACAGTATTCATTCTTCATCATTGTAGTATTTGTCAAGTTCCATCAACGATCCATGAAACGTACCGTACCGCTTGCTGATCAGTAGCTAGGAGTATGTTACATCACCTCCTGTGCACATACAGTACTACCTAATTAATGTACAGCCTGACTATCCTGGCCCTCTACAGTAACCGTACGCTTGTTTACTCCAACTAATTATGTTTGTATTTACGATCCAATCGATCAATTCTTTCTTGTTTTGGCGGTTGGTTCCTTGGATCCGCATGAATAAGCTGTAAGCGGGGCGGGCTGCGGGCTGCCCGCCAGCTGCCGCTCCCTCCGCTAAAATTCCTGGCAAGATTAGCGGGCACCACTGGGCAAATTGTTGTTGCCCACTTAAGCTTAGTGGGATTTGCGGCGTATGTTTGCGGGCGTTGCGGGCGCCGGCGGGCCGAGGCATGCATGCGTATATCTACGTGTCCTTGCTTTGCTCGAACATCCAATGGCTTGCATACGCATATCTACGCGTAGATATAGTGTACAAGGCCTGTGTACCGCGTGTACTCATGACCATATACGTACGCATGAAGAAGACGTTGCGTGTGTACGTACCCTGCAGCTCTCTACGGTGTCGCTCATGGCCACCGGCGCGTCGCTCGCCGCCGTGTACGCCTTCTCGATTGGAGCCCATCCTGCTGCTCGGCCAGTCGCCGTCGGCCGAAGATCGCCGGCGTCGCCGCGAGCGTGGATGTGCGGTTCGTGTTCTACGGTGTAGACGCGCCGCTGCGGCACGGCGACGTGCTCGTGCTCAACGGCACCGGGAAAATGAACGGCGGCCAGACGGGCGGCCGGAGACGGCGAGGTTCATGGCGGCGCCCATGGCGAGCTGGTCACCACGTTGATGAGGCCACAGAGAACGCCCAGGTTCGCGCCGAGGTGGACGACGACGTTAGTGTTCGTGTGCAGGCGTATTGCTCCACCACAGCATTATTGTGGGCATTTGCGGGATGTTGTGGGCTTATGCGGGCGATTGCGACGGCCTCGCGATGTCCAGCGGGATTAGCGACAGCTACCCACTCGAACCGCCAGCCAAGATGCGGGCCGTCGCTACTGCCGCTAACAAGTTTTTAGTGGGGCGGGCCAAGCGGGCTTGCGGACAAGCCCGCACCACTTACAGTCTGACGGAGCGCGGGCAAGAATTGGAGATGAGGCGGGGGATTCGAGTAGGACCCACGAGGAGGCGATGCATCGTTGGACGGCTTGCTCGAGGGTGACGTGGATCGGCTACGCGCCAATTCGCGATGGCCTGGCTCTAAAATCGTCGTCGACGGGGTAAAAATCAGTGGGGCCACCACCGTAGGACAGCTGGAATATGCTCAATGCATGTGCTGCAAATTAAGACCAAGGATGACCATGTTAATGAAACACACTAGCTAACAAAACAGAATAAAAAAGTTGCTGCGTGCGAATGAATTGTACTACCAGCCAAAGGCTGCCCACGCGCTCCCCCTGAACAATGCCACCGTGCTCCCCCTGCTGTAGTCCTATATAGGAGGCTCGCTTCCTCGTGGCCTCCTTTCCACGCCCCCTTCGCCCAGAAAAAAGCAACTAGCCCTGAGCAAAGAGCCCAGCACGGGCGAGCAACCCTCCTGCCCCGCGAATCGAGGTGAGCACTTCAACTTACTCATGCTCCACGAGTTGGTACCTATTGCTACAATCATATTTTGTTCCATCGTCCATTGAACTCTGATCAGTAATTAACAGTTTGTGTAACTAATTCGTACTTATGGATTATTTACTAGATAGGACGCTCGAGCCATGGAGGTCATCCTGGATGCTTTGGCATCCTACGTAACCAAGTTGACCACGGACAAGGCTCAAGAAGAGGTGGTCATGCTGCTCGGCGTCCCTGGCGAACTCGAGAAGCTAGGGCGGAACCTGGGTAACATCAAGGCGTTCCTAGCTGACGCTGAGAGGCGGCGCATCAAGGAGGAGCTCGTGCAGGGGTGGGTGAGGATGCTCAAGGGCGTCATGTACGACGCCACTGACGTCCTAGAGCTGGGCCAGCTCAAGGCCGAAGAGCGGCAGGAGTCGTCGAAGCTGGGTCGCAGCATGGAGAAGATGCCTGGTTGCTTCCAGCCATTTCTCTTCTGCCTGCGCAACCCGGTTTTCGCACACAAGATTGGTAGCCGCATCAAGGAGCTGAACCAGCGGCTGGAAGACATCCAAAAGGAGGCTGCAAAATTCAACTTCCTTACCGCCAACCTTGGTCCCTACCAGGAACAGAGAACTGAAGCAGCTGAATACTCCAGCACCCAAAGGATGACGTCAGAGTTCATCCCGTCGGCCGTCGTCGGTGAGCAGATCGAAAGGGATACAAGGCTGCTTGTCCATGAGCTAACAACACCCACCGATGAAAACCACGGCATCATGAAGGTGGTTTCTATCGTAGGCATGGGTGGCATGGGAAAGACCACCCTTGCCCAGAAGATCCTCAAAGATGCAACCATCGAACAGAACTTTAAAATCAAGATATGGTTGAGTATCACTCAGCAGTTCAATGAGGTTGAGCTGCTCAGATCGGCAATCAAGCTTGCTGGTGGAAACCATGGTGGGGAGGAAAACAATAACTTCCTCACGCAGACCCTCACCAGCGCCCTGTCTGCGAGCAAGTTTCTGTTGGTATTGGATGATATGTGGAGTATCAGGGCCTGGGAGAGTGTGCTTAGTGTCCCAGTCACAAATGCCAGTCATAATCAACTAGGAAGCAGGGTCCTGATCACTACAAGGTTTGAAGACGTGGCTCCACGGATGCACTACTCCTTCTACCAGCACCGTGTTAGCCCTCTCGATGATGACGATGCGTGGTCTTTGCTCAAGAATCAGTTTCCACAGCGGCCTAATCAGGTTAGATGTCTTTACACTTGAAGCCTTTGCTATTAAGCAATTGATAAACATCGTTGCTTCAGTTTAGTACTCCAATCCAATATATCAGGCCATTTTCATTCGTTATAGGTCATACTTTTTGATATATCTTTAATCATCAATGGCTAACAGACTATATAGCTTCGTGACATATTGTTACTATTTGCTAGTTTAATACATAAATATTGTATGATATATACGGTAGTGCTATTCTACACCTAGGGTGTAGAATAAAATAATTCCTGAACAAATGGTGAGTAATGATTTTTACTGAACGCGATCACGAAACATCAATTACTGAACATTTCTAACATCGTCGTACACTTGGTTCCGTAATTACTGACCGTTTTCTTCAATAAAAGATTACTAGGTGTTGAATAGCATTCACACACACACACACACATATATATATATATATATATATAGACACACACACATATACAGAAAGTTTATTCTTCGGGTATGTGCACTTTAGTTCACATCCCAGTTGCAACACGTATCATACGTCAGTTGCAACATCCGAGACACAGAGTTACAATGTGACCAACAATTGCAACCGATGTTGTCCGAGATTGCAACTGATGTTACGAAATATATATATTATACGTTCAGTTGCAACTGGAGTAACTCGTGTTGCAATTGGCGTAACTCGGGTTGCAACTCGCCGTTAATTTGGTTGTAACTGAAATGCGTTGCAGCTGTGGTATTGTGTGTGTTGCAACTGGATGTCCGATGCGTTGCAACTGACGGGGTCTGTGCAATGCAAATTACGATAACATAATTTTATGATAATTTTATCATGAATTTACGACAAATTTAAACAAATTTACGACATCAGCGTTCACACACGTTTTGAAAGAAAAACCATGGTAAAAGTGTAGTAAATCACGTAACAAACTATCGTAAATCACTATACACGAATATCGTAAATTACGGCACAGAAGTGGCCATAAAATAAGCTATTCTATAGCCAGCTATAAAATAAGAGTTTTATATATATATATATATATATATATATATATATATATATATATATATATATATATATATATATATAGACCTCTTATTTTATAGCTGGCTATAGAATAACTTATTATGTGGCCACTTCTCTATCGTAATTTACGACATTTGTGTATAGTGATTTACGATATTTTGCTACGTAATTTACTACACTTTTACCATGGTTCTTCTTTCAAAACGTGTGTGAATGCTGATGTCGTAAATTTGTTTCAATTTGTCGTAAATTCGTGATAAAATTATCGTAAAACTGTGTTATCGTAATTTATGACATTTGACTATAGTGATTTACGATAAATTTGTGATGTATTTTACTAGACTTATGTTGTAATTTGTCATGCGACATGTGTCCAAGGACATGATGTCGTAAATTTCATTCAAAACAGAAGTGGCTACAGAATAAGCTATTCTATAGCCGGCTATAGAATATACTCACCCTATATATATATATATATATATATATATATATTGTGGAGTGGATTTTCTCTATATAGGAAGCTTTTTTCCTACTCTCTGGTACGTCCACCATACTTTACGACATTTGAGTATAGTGATTTAGGATAATTTGTGGCTTGATTTATTACACTTTTTACCATGGTGGTGAATGCGAAACGTGTGTGTGAACACTCATTTCGTAAATTTCATTCAAATTTATTTAAAATATGTCAGTATATAAATATTATTGCTTAAAATATCGTATTGTGTACAGTGTCCAAGATGTACACACTAGTATTTTTTTCCTTGAAGGGAATAGCGACAGGTCCCTGACACATTTAATTGGCTGCTTGTACTGCCCAGTAATAAACAAAGAAGAAAACGAAGATAAAAAATGTGCCCAGTACAAGGGGTCGTAACACACGGATCCCCGAGTAGGGAGTCCCAGACGAGTAGTAGTCTCTCTCTCTCTCTCTCGGTTCATTCTACTACCTCCATGTCAAAATAGATGACGTTTTTTATTTTTGTATATAATATTTAACCACTCGTCTTATTTAAAAAATTTATACAAATATAAAAACAAATAAAATTTACTTAAAGTATCTCTAATGATAAAACATACCATAACAACATAAATGATACTTTCAAAAAAAATTTGAATAAAACGGACGGTCAAACGTGATTTTCAAAAGTCAAAAACGTCATCTATATTGACACGGAGAGTCTTATGTTAATTAGCACTTCTAACATTTGAAATTTTTTTGACCATCTAAGCATTCATGGCTCGTCCATCTTCTTGTTGCCACTCCCACTGCTGGCCCACCTTATCATCCTTCGTTCCCATCCTCCTCCCACAACACATCACCACCCCGAGCAGCAGCAGCTGGCACACCTCTTCTCCTCCTCGATCCAGAAGGACAAGAGGAGTGCCTGCACCCTGAGTTGCTCCATCAAGGGGACCCTTGGCGATGGCATGTGGCGGCAGCATCGATGGGAGATGCGGTCAAGGGAGGTCCGGAGACTCAGGGCGTTGAGGGTTTTTTTTTTCTTGGGGAACCAGGCTCTAATTAGGGGCTCGTGTCTTTTTCTCGTTCTACTACTATTTGAACTCCTGATTAGACAAAATACAAGTAGTTTTTTTTTTTATTTCTATAACCAGTCCTAAACTGTTTGCAGGTTGCTAGAGTTGACCACCTAAAAGATATCGGGATTAAAATAATCAAAAAGTGTGGTAGTTTACCACTTGCTATCAAAATAATAGGAGGACTGCTGCGCACAAAGCCCCAAACCGCGCTTGCGTGGGAGGCCATTTTGAACCATCATGCATGGTCGTTAGATGGTCTGCCAGATGAGTTAGACCACAGGCTCTACTTGAGCTATGAGCATCTGTCTCCCCAACTCAAACAATGCTTTCTATACTGCTCTCTCTTCCCTAAAGGTACTATTATTCCTTACGGTATGGTTGTTTCGATGTGGATCAGTGAAGGATTTATCCAGCCTACATATGGAAGTATGTCACTTGAAGAAGAAGCGACCGAGTACTATAATGAGCTAATCACGAGGAATCTCATAGAACCTGTAAATCAAATATATGAGTGTGGGATGCACGATGTGGTGCGCTCCTTTGCAGAATTTATGGCTAGAGAAGAATCATTGGTGCTTCATGATGACCATGTCGGTAGCATTGGCCTTGTTCGTCGCCTTTCTATAGGATCAACAAAATCCATACCAGAATGGGCCCTTTTGCAAAAGCAAGAGTCACTAAGGACATTAATCATAAGGTGCAGAATCAACATTAAGCCTGGTGATTCGTTGACTAGTTTCTCTAGCCTAAGAGTGTTAGATATAGAACATTCAGACTGTGACAGTCTAGTTGACTCCCTATGCCAGCTGCGACACCTAAGATACCTTGGGTTCGGTGGAACAAACATATCTAAGCTGCCAGATGACATCCATAGGTTGCGGTTCCTGCAGCACCTTGTGCTCAGGGACTGTACGAGTTTGGAGAAGCTTCCTAGCAGCATTATAAAACTAGCGCATCTAAGGAGCTTTAGGCTAGATGGTTCACCTGATGTTCTAATGCCCAAGGGTTTTGGTGCACTAACAAATTTAAGGTTACTTTATGGGTTTCCAGTGCACGTGGAAACGGACGGAGGCTGGTGCAGCTTGGAAGAAATAGGGCCTCTTTCTCAGCTAAGAAGTCTTGCTTTATATGGCCTGGAAAATGTGTCTACTAGTTCGTGGGTTGAAAAGGCCATGATTAGCAGCAAGGGGCACCTTAGCTATTTGGAATTAAGTTGCAGCAGTAGCCGATACATGGGGTCGAGGGATGAGCTCGAGAAGCAACAGCAGCAGAAAGCAACAGAGGAGGTATTCGAGAACCTCTGCCCTCCAACCTGTGTAGAGCAGCTATGGGTCGAAGGATACTTTGGTCGCCATCTGCCGCACTGGATGATGATACCGGCAACATCAACCTTTATGAGCTTGAGGTATTTGACAATGAAGGACCTGCCTTGCTGCACACAACTCCCCGATGGACTGGGCCAGCTCCCGAGTTTGGAATCGCTGGCCATTCAAGATGCACCGGCCATCAAGAGCGTTGGGCCTGAATTCCAGGCGTCCTCCTTCTCCGTGGCAGTGGGTGGAGGCGTCGCTCCTAGTACATCAGCAGCTTTTCCTAGTCTGACAAATCTGAAGCTGGCGGGCTTGTGTGAATGGGAGGAGTGGGAGTGGGAGGAGCAGGGCGAGGATGTGACTGCATACACCATGATGGCCATGCCTGCTCTCAACAGACTCACAATCGGCAACTGCAAGCTGGGCCGTCTTCCACCGGGGCTCGCCAGCAGCAAGAGGCATGCTCTGAGAAGACTGAACCTGTACAAGCTGAGCCACCTAACATGTGTGGAGAACTTCCCTTCGGTTGTAGAGCTTGATGTGTTCGACTGCCCCGAGCTCAAGAGCATCAGCGGTCTCTGCAGGCTGCAGAGGATTAGGATCGTCCGTTGCCCGAATCTGGAGGTGCTGGAAGGTGTACCCGCACTCGATAGCCTTGTGCTGGAGGACTCCGTCATGAAGACACTTCCAGAATACCTACGAGGTGTATACCCAAGGCATCTCCACTTGACTTGCAGCAGGAAGCTGTGTCAATCCTTATCAGCAGGTAGCTCTGAGTGGGACAAGATCAACCATATAAGAACACACGCTATCTACTGCTGGAATTCAGACCAACGTGCATATATTCAGGTAACTTTGGCATCCTGTTTTACGTCGACACTCAAAGTGGTTAGCAGTCCTCTTAATTAGAACATATGTCCTGCTTTATGATCGATATGGTGCTTTAGCTCACGTATACGTTGTGCTTTTGATTTTTGACACAGGTACAAATGAAAAGTGATCCGTCTGCTGGAGGCGCGCGCTTGCGACTGGAGGCGGGGTCGAGTCAGTCCAAGGTCGCTCCTGCTACGCCTACGTCCTAGTAGTATGTTCAGGTAACACACGTGCAGGTAAATACTCCTAGTAGCTCGATTTGGCGTTGATTCTGTCGCCTGAGTTTTCGACCAAGTTTTTTCTTAGTACTTTTGACGTACACTTGGCACGCAATTTTAATTCGTCTTTTCATCCTTGTCTTGGCAGGATTATTCGAAGGTAAATTCTATATCTTCTGTCCGCCGCGCCTTGGATCCGTCGCGAGTATGACGTAAGGTATCCCGGCATCAGAGAGGTAGGGGAGTCACATTTGAATTCCTCTCTCTTCTTCTTCTCCGCCGCCGGCTGCGGATGTGGAGCGGACCGCGCCACCACGACGGCGGCGGGATTTGCTGCGGACGCGGCGACTGCTCGGAGGAGCTTCCCAGCAGCGGCCACCACGAGCACGTGCCGCTTCTGATGCGCCTTCGCCTCCGTCTTTGGCGACTCTAAGGCGGGAGACATGGGGGTGGCTTGCTGTGCGCTCAGGCTGCTCCAGACGGAGTTACTCGTCCTGCTCCCGATTCCTCATTGGAGATCTCGGTGTTGAGGGGGTTGGCAAGCCGACAAGGAGGCAACGCTAGTGGCTGGAGGCAGGTTCTCACATCTCACTCGCTCTATCTGTTCGCTTCCCCCTTTCAATCATCCAAAATCAAGCAGTTATTTTCTGACACTGTCATTTGCAAGAGCCAATCTGATCTAGTTTTGTGGTCTGTACTCTCTCATCGTATTTGCTTCTCCTGTTTGTAATGTTCGTCCAAAATTCGTCGTCTGCGGAGTGAGCCCCTCTTGCTCACCCCCTTTTGCTCTCCTTCCAACTTTGTGCTACTGAATCAGATAGCTAGTCGGGTGTCGATTCCTCCAGCTATTTTATTGTAGTATTACTAGTATGGTGAATCAGATAGCTAGTGAATCAGGTAGGAATGGGGAGTCCTTCATTCAGTCATGAGCCAACCAAGGAATCTGTTGGCATTATTAGTCTGATATAGACTTACAATGCCTTTGTATGTTGCATTTTACTGCAGCAGTCTTCTCCCCATTAGTTATTGTGTGTGGCCAGTACATCAAATCAGCGCGAATTAGTCTATTTATTCAATTAATGTTTTTATAATGGTGGAACTGTAACTTTGCAGTGCATATGAATGGTAGTAACGTCATCCAGTGTTTTTAATGGTTAAACTGTTTTCAGTATGAGGTGCACTTATGGAGTAGCAGGGCCGTCCCGCCAAAATTGGAGGCCCTGTGCGAAACTATTAATGGGCCGAGGCTCCACCCCTCTGCAATGGACCTTGGCCGCCATTCGCTCCTCTCCCGGGACCCCTGCGGTTGTACCTTCGCAACCATGGCTCGTCGCACCTCGCCGTTGTCCAAAACCTAGGGTCGGTGCAAAGATGCTGGGAGGAAACAGAGGAGCTATAACAGGGCCATCTCTAAGTGCAGGCTTAGATCTTACTCCCTCCGTTCAGAAATAGATGTCGCTGTTGACTTTTAGACATCACGTTTGACCGCTCGTCTTATTCAAAAAATTTATTCAAATATAAAAACAAATATGTCATAATTAAAATACATTCAATCATAAAACAAGTTATAAAAAAATAAATAACATTTGTGCAAAAAATTTGAATAAGATGAGCGGTCAAACGTGATGTCTAAAAGTCAACAGTGACATCTATTTTGAAACGGAGGGAGTAAGCGCTAAGCAATGACACATAGCTAGCCTTAGCAAGAGTAAAAAAAAAAAGAATGCAACATGGTACCTACATGGAGAGCCCCGCTGATGCTGGATTAAAACACGAAAAGAACATGGCTACTTGCCTGCTTGCCTTGCCAATTGCTTCAGGCCTCACGCATGGGCTGCAAGCCCATGCAACACGCTGCTCTGCTGATGTGAATGAGCGTGCATATGTCTCATGAAGTCGGCTGTCCGGGAATTGGGAAGGAGCAATCCTGCTACAATTTGGGGCTTGAGCGATCTGGGAATAGAAGGAAGAAGCTAGACATGCAGCACCGGGTGGCTTCGGCTCGTCGATTGATAATGCTAGCCTAAATTGCCTTTCGCTTCACCGAACAAGTATGCTTCAGGTTTTTCTTGACTTTTGAGCTGTATTTGTCCCTTTTTCCTAGCAGTCCTATATTTACTGAGTTGCAAATTGGAGGCCCTGGCCGGTTGGCCACCTTGTCCCTGCCAGAGGACGGGCCTGGGAGTAGTGAACCTATTTATGTTTATATAGATGTTTCCTTCTGAATTTGGACTATTTACTCGCACAGTTCAACTAACTTGTTCCACAGATGTGATTAGGGTGAGCTTTTTTTTTTGTGGGCTTCAATTTTCATTTTCTACACCACCTTTTAGCTCGTTTGATGCATATTGCCTAGGATCAGTAAAAGAGAGATAATTAGGATTACGGTTGAACAGCTGCCTGCAGTTTAAGAGATAAAAAGAGGAGGGGGGGGGGGGGGTTACGGTTCATCCGATTCCTTGTATCGATGTTATATTGTCAATAATCCCTTTTTTTTGGCAATATATTCTGGAAGAAGTGAGCACGATAAGAAGCCACTATATGTGAAGATGTTCATGTACAGTTTTTTGCATTGCAAATCAGAACACACTGTCTTGATTCTTACAAGTTCATACAAGCCTGGCCGACATGCTGTCCTAATTCTTAAATTGACCATCATTTTTCAACATTTATGTTTCTTTACATTGTACAGTTTTAATTACTCTCCCTGTTTGATATTCTTAAATTGACCGCTATTTAAGCACCTCCTCTTCTCATTGGTTGCTTGTGGCTTATGTGAAGACTTCAGTGGCCTCCACACAACTGTTTGGGCTCAGCATCATCCATCTTAGTGTGGAAGTTAGGAAAGGGTTCTACAACTACAAGAACTAGTGCAAAAGCTAGAATAAAGGCTCTCAAGCATGACACTGATGGAGGCGAGAAGGAAATTCAGATGCAGCTTGAGAAGATGAAGAAGTATGCTCCTGTTGTCCATGTTACTGCCCACACCAAGGTAAGAACCTGCATTCATTAGAAATGTTGTTTACTGCTAGGCTCCCTTATTTGGCATACTCTTTCTGCTGTTGTGTGTGCATCTGAAATTTATTATTTCCTTGTTGAGGTACGTTGAGTTTCTCTCAATGATATCACGGTTGAATGTGATGTGATGCATGTAGGAACTTCTTTGACGTTCCTGGAATCCAAAACTAATGTACCGGTGTTTTCTAGTTTATGAACATTTCCTCCAAGTAATTCGTGTACATAAGTGAAGCAACTGAACGTCGCCAGCATTTTAAAAAAAAAAAATGAAAGCAAATTTTCTTTTGATTGACTCATTACTGATTCTTCTCGAATATGAAAGAAAATTATCTTTTGATTGATACATTACTGATCTAGTTGCGTGAGTACAAAACCTTGGATTCATTTCATTTCCGTACCATCATCAGGCGGCGGCATGTTCAAGTTGACCATTGTCCCTTCCTTTATTTTCTTCCAATTGTCTGTTAAGCAGTTATAATAATTTTGCTAAGCAATATACAATAGCTTTGAAAAGTACCTTTACTGTGAATTGTATTAACGCTTAAGCATGTATACAAAATTAATTGTTGCAAGCAATGATTCTGAAATGCCTATCCTTTTGATTATTTCTCAGGCAATAACAGGTGAATCGAGAAAGGTTGCAGTGCTGCTCTGTTTGCTGAAAAGAAGCTTTCCACTGCAAAAATGATGCACAACTCTTCCTACAACATGTACAAGTGTTTCGTACTATGTTTTCTGTTGCACACCAAGTGTACTTAATCGGTGTGACCAGCAATCAAATCTGGAGTAACTATTTGTGTAGCAATCAATGCTTTTTCAAGTGCCAAGTCTGTTTAGAAGTCTGTTTAGATCTACAACTATTTCGGTTGGGTTTCAGGAGGGGAAAATCAATAACTGACAACCAAATTCTGTATTGGCAATATCATGGAAACGGAAGTAAGACATTACTGCCCGATATTCGAAACGGGAGTAAGACATTACCCCAAAAAAAAAATCTGAAGAAGGATGCAAGGCAGCTGTGGTTAGGAATACATAGAAAAGATGAAGAGTAATCCCCAATTTTTCACCCACGGCAGGAGGAATAAAACTCCATGCTACCATGTACCATCACATATAGGCAATGAACCATTAGTCCCCCAGATTACTGACTGCAAATATAAATTCTCGTGCAAGTTAACGTCACAATAAAAGTGTCTTAGAGCTAATATCATGTATATCGTATAATAAAGCTCACCGTCGTGGATGTCAACAAAGTTGATATCTATATTTTGCAGGCCCATTATTAGTAGAAACACACGAACAATACTTTCTGCATTTCCAAAGCATGTTTTCTCCTGAAGCTCTGATAAAATTACAAGTCGTGTACCCAGAATCACTAGTTGCATGCCCTTTTCGATACAGGTAATTAAATTAACCGTGTATTAAGACAATTTACAACACATATTACCAGGAACTGTGACTTAACAAACGTGTAAGATTATTGCAACCAGGAGAAAATTGGCAGATAGAAATGAACAATCCTTATATGGTCTCTCCTGATAACAAGCAGAATCAATGGTTAAACATGACTACAATATGGCTACTAGGAAGCACAAGATCAGGTTCATGTTGGTACCAGGAAAATATAATCATAGTAATGTTGAAAAATAATAGCAGACAAAAACAAAGTAGGTTCCACGACTTAATTCATCAGCCTATGATAACGATTCAGCCAGGATATATCCCCAACATCCAACACAGTTCAATCGATCCTTGGATTCAAGAATGAACAACTACCATTGTAATGTAGAATAACAGGAAATGCAATTCATTTTATCACTCTTAATCGACCTCATCAGTCTCTTCAGGCCAGGTCCGCTGCCACTGGATATCACAATCTACAGCATCCTCGATCTTCTTATCCGCAGAGTCAAGCTTGGAGGCGATCTTCTCGTCCTTGATGGTGTTGCACATGTTGTATGCATACTTCTCCAGGGCGTTCTTGGCCTCCACCTTGTCCTCCTCATCCTCGGATTTTTTATTTCTCAGCATCTTGGACCATATTCTCAATTTCCTCCTTGATTAGCCTGCCCTTGTCACTCGTGACGATGGTGATCTTGTTCTGCTCGCCAGTGGTCTTATCCACAGCAGTTTGCATCGATGTCAAAGCAAATTGTGATCTGAGGAACACCCTTGGGTGCCGGCGGGATGCCACAGAGCTCAAACTTCCCAGCAGTTTGTTGACACAGGGTCCTGGTCCTCTCACCTTCGTACACCTGGATATGGACACCAGGCTGGTTATCCAAGCAGGTTGAAAAGGCTTGCTCCTTCTTGCTAGGGATGGTGGTGTTTCTAGGAACCAGAAGAGTTATGACGCCTTCAGCAGTCTCCAGACCAAAAAATAAAGGTGTAATATCCAATGTTTTAAATAGCGGGCTAAGACGTTTAGCGGCATGTCTCTAAAACAGCTAATAGCGGAGCTAAATCGGGCTATAGCGGAAGATAGCGGTTAATTTGTACTTGAACACAAATAGCGGTACACTGCCTGAAAAAGCTATAGCGGGCTTTAGCGGCAGCTATAGCGGGAGATTTAAAACTATGGTAATATCCAACAGGAGAAGGTGTCGGGTTCTCATTGGCCTCTCCACTCAAGATGGCAGCCGGGACAGCAGCTCCATAAGCAACAGCCTCATCAGTGTTGATGCTCTTGCATGGCTCCTTTCCAATGAAATCCTGTAGAAGGTGCTGCAGCCGTGGAATTGTAGTTAAGCCATTAGCCAGAATACCGTCAAGAACAGAGCTTTTTTCTATCTTGGCATCTCTGAGGCACTTCTCTACATGTCCCATACACTTCCTGAAGAGATCCATGTTGGGTTTCTCAAATCTGGCACGGGTGATGGTATAGCGAATCAATCTCGATCGTGGTCTATGCAGTAGAGGACAGGATCCTCTTCGCCTCTCACACACAGTCCTCAGCCTCCTGAGCGACCTGTGGTTGCCACTGATATCCTTCTTTTTCTTTCCCTCGAACTCCTGGACAAAGTGGTTCAGCATCTGATTGTTAAAGTCTTCACCACCAAGGTGGGTATGGCTTTGACCTCAAAGATATTCCTCCATGGTAAGAAGAGAGAACATTCTTCTCACCAACGCTGGTAGCCTTCTTGTCAAGACCATATGCAATAGCAGTACCAGTCGGATCAGTGATAGTACGCATAACATTGAGACCAGCGTTCACCCCAGCATCCTTGGTGGCCTGCCTCTGGGAATCGCTGAACTAGGCAGGAACAGTGACAACAGCATTCTAGGTGGTGGTGCCTACGCAGGCTTCAGCAATCTCCTTTATCTTGATAAGAAACATGTAGGAGATTTCTTCAACTGCAAACTGCTTCTCGTCATCCATGTACTGAACCAAATTTATAGGCTTGCCACCAGATCCAAAAATGACCTTGAAGGGGCAGAGATTAATGTCAATCTGGAGTGAAGCATTAGTAAATCTCCTACCAACGAGTTGTTTGGCATCTGCATAGAAGACTTTAGTCAGTAACTGAATATAACTTGACACTACAATAATGCTTGTAATATGGAACACGGCCACGAATCACCCGAACCTGAATAGATGAAAAAAAAAATGGTGGGCAAGCACTAATGATAATAATCATTTTACAAGCAGAAAACATTCAAAACGAGGAAACTCATTACATATACGGCAGGAGGTTTGCGTACATCAACAAGCTAGAGCAACTTCTCTACGCCTTATTAGAACTTTAGTCCTTTTTACAACTGAAGCGCATATCAGGTTAATTCCTAGATCAATATGTAGCTCATCATAATCTGAAGATCAAAATTAAAGTGGAAAGGAGGGTTACCAACCAGAAAATCTAAGATTCTCAAAAAAAAAAAAAAAAAAAAAAAATCTAAGACAATAGTAACTGAAAGCTCCTCATTCAGGAGCTAACAGGATCTCAAGCTACACTCATTGTTATTTTCCATATTTCGAGAATCATAGCAACAAAGAAGGCCACAAGTCCAGATGGTATCACGAAATCATTTTAAAGATTATTTGTGGATTAAAAAAATGGCATTTAACTAAGCATGCAACCTCTGCTGAAAATGTGATTGTTTTTCGGAAGGATTACTAAGGTTCAGCAAATGGGTAAAACACAGGCTGAACATTTCAAAACCTAAAATTCAATACATCGGTCCGTTGAAGTTAAGCAAATTGTCACGCAGATTTGACGCCTAGAAAAAAAAATGTTATTATTCGAAATCGATAACTGTATGGAGTGGATATCAGATGGTAGTGCATGGTGTATGTATATTGGTCATCATCTGCGATGCAGACGTGTGGTAAGGATAACTCATCACCACTTTTTTTTTTCTAGCTTAGCGACTGGACATTCGCAAGAAAAATAGTAGCGCCGCAAGAACAATTGCAAATTACTGTTGCGGCCCGAAATCGTGGGGCACCAACAATTTCAATGGGACAATCAATAGTCCTCGAGTGAACTTAGAAGACATTCAGCACTGTAATTAGTAAGCGAACTATAGCCAACAGGCAACCTCAGGTCCATCCAAGTAGCGAAAGCAATAAAAAATCGCATGAGCGCCTAGTGAGGCAGAGGCGACAGCAGCAACCAAGGCCCCATCAGAATAGGCAAACAGAAGCAAACG
The DNA here is from genome assembly GCA_007726485.1 of Eragrostis curvula. Taxonomy (NCBI): domain Eukaryota; kingdom Viridiplantae; phylum Streptophyta; class Magnoliopsida; order Poales; family Poaceae; genus Eragrostis; species Eragrostis curvula. Next base: position 169,802 of record CM017440.1, on the reverse strand, counting down.
AGCAGAGTTAGGATCGGTGACCAGATCTGAGACCGGGGCAGGCAAAAAAAAAAAAAAAAAAGAGCGACTCACTCACTCACTGAATAGTACGGTGTTGATGCGACTTAGGATGGGGGTGGTGCCGTTACCCCGGTCGTTGGCGATGATTTTGACATGGGTAGGTCGATCACGAGAGACGGAGGAATAGGGGAGAAGCTTCGACGAGGAAGAGCAGCGCGAGGGTTCCGGCGGCGGGGCGGGTCGGAAGACGCCATGGAAGAAGCAGGCTTGCTTCTTCCATGGCGTCTCCTGTCCTGCGATAGGCCGATAGCCACCAAGCTAATTGACTTGGGCTTGCCACTAAAGCAAGGCTCAAAGTTCATCCACGTCCATGAGAATATGTCACATATGTGCAGCGAGCAAGCAAACGAACCAGTTGTTGCTGCAGATCAGTTGCGATATTATGATGCTTCTCAGCAATTTATTTAAAAACTACTCAGATCTCGAAAAATCGACAACAGCCATACATGGTCCCGAGACTCCCCACCCATAGCGGAGTCTCTTGTCCTGCGATAGGCCGTGATCGGAACTTCTGACGAGGTCGACGGGCACAACCGATCTTACCTAGGACTGGGGGAATGATTTAAACTTAAAGGCGTGTCTTAGAGGCCTCCGATTTCCATTGTTTGAACTGGGGGCGATCTATATTCGTAACGGGGGTTGCTCACTTGCTCGGGAAAATATTCGGTGGAAACCCCATATTCGGTGGAATCGTGAAAACCCTCTCGAAAATCCTACTTAGAAGTTTTGAAAAATATGAAACTTAGCATACGTAAAGAACACATAGTGGGAAACTGTAGCACCCTCAATTTTGTGCTCATTTAAAAACCCTTAAAATTTGACCCTTTTTAAAAATTTTCAACTAAAAACAATTTTCTAGATTAAGTTAGAACCAAAAATAAAATTTTTGAATTTTAATTCGTGCACAAAGCTCACCATATGCATTTTTGGAGTTTATTGTTTTTATTTTAAGTGTTTGTTTGGTTTTTGTTTTTGTCCGAATTTGAATTGCCTTCAAATTCAAATTCCAGAATTGTTTGAATCAATTCCAGCTCCAAAAGCTGTGTTGGGCCAAATCTTCAGCCGGCCCAGCCTCCTTTTCCTTTTTCTTTCCTTTTTCTCCTTCACCGCGCCAGCCCGCTCCCGGCCCACTTCCTCCCGGCCCAGCACGACGCGGCCCGTTCCCCTTCTGTGTCGCCGACAGGTGGGGCCCGCGTCGTCGTCTTCCTGCTGGCGACGCCGGCGTGAAATCCGTCGCCGCCCATACCGTGCTGCCGAGTTCGTCGTCGCGTCATCTCCGCGCCACAGGGACCGTCCTCTCCGCCCACGTGAGCCACACCTCCGCTCCCTCGACCGGTTCCATCGCACAGCGCCGCCCCGTCGCGTCAACCCTAACTCCGGCGAGCTCCATCCCTCCCTGCCCCATGACGTCGCGCACAGCTCCGCCCCGTCTCGTCGCGAGAACTGCAGCCACGCCGTGCCCACACCGTGCCAGCGTCATCGAGCCGCACCGCCTTCGCGCGTCGCGTCGGCGTCAAATCCGGCGAGGAAATATCTCGCCGGAGCTCACCGCCCTAGCGCGACTATAAAACGCGCTTGAGCCCTCCTTTCTTCTCCTCCGCCACTCCACTCTTCCACTCACCCCTCCGCGCGCAAAGCCGAGCTCCTTCCCTCTCTTTCCCAACTCCGGCCAAAACTCCGGTGAGGCCCTCCGCCGCATGCCGCCACTCCCCGCTCCAACCAAGCTCAAGGTGAGCTTCCTCGCTCCCATCCCCCTCACCTACACCCCTCTTCTTCCTCTCTGCGCACCCGAGACCTGCCCGCGCCGAGCGCAGCTGCTCCGCGGCCTCCCTCCTCCATCTCCGGCCGCAGCGGAGCCCTCCCCGGCCTCGCCGAGGCCGCGCACAGCCCGCGCGCGCACACGTGCACGTCCGTACGCCCCCAAGTCCACCCCTGCGCACGCGCGCGTCGTTTTCCCCGCGCGCGCCCGAGCGCCGCCCGTCTCCGGCGAGCTCGCAGTGCAGCCCTAGCCCCTGCCCTCGTCGACGTCAAGAACCCTAGGGTCCGCCGTCGCGCGTAGCATTCGCAGGCACCCTCCGCGTCCCGCTCCGGCCACCACAGCCCCCACCGGCGAGCGCTCCGGCCACCACAGCCCCCACGTCAAGGACTAGAGGAAGAAGACTCGAAGGCAAGTCCTAACCCCCTTGATCATATTGCGCCTATGTTTGCAAATAATCCTATTTAGATCCTGTTTTCAAATAAACATGCATAATATTTATAAATGATTTAAATGCTTAGTATGTCCTAAGTAATTGTTGTTTGCCTCACCTTGATATTGCTTATACCCTAATCTCCTTGTTAACCCTAGGTCCCAACATCATTAATCTTTAATGATTTGTTGGATAAAAATGCTGCTTAGGACTTTATTACACTGTGTATGTAATTAATCTTGCTACACATGTTTTTGTGTTAAAATGTGTGAGTGCTTGGTGGTGTGCGTAAATATGAACTTGGGTGGGATTAGTGATGATATGCAACCCATAGTGGGGTATGTTTTGGCGGGACCAGGCGAGGTAGTCCTCAGTGGGGAGGCTATCTCTGGGACGCCTTCCTCGTGAGGAATGGCTATTGAAGATGCCTGGTTCGGTCGTATAAGGACCGGTTCATGTGCCGCCTTACTTAGCACCCATCGTGCAACCACATGCCTTGTATGGGAAAGGTTTGGAACCACACCCTGCTATAGTGTCACCCGGTACCCACCAGGAGGCGGGAGTCGCAGCGGAAGCCAGGAGAAGACCTAACGAGATTGGCGTTAGCGTCCGGCGGTTGGTGTTGGCCTGTGGCCCTTATTCCTATGGTGAATGGATGCCCCTGGTTGTGGATTTTCCGTGGTGGTGCCGTGGTGACACCAAGTAGGTACGGAACCATTAGTATGCCAGTCTAAACCATGACGATGGCAAGGGCTGGTATACCTTGTGGGTAAAGTGCACAACCTCTGCAGAGTATTGAATCTATCCGGATAGCCGTGTTCCACGGCATTGGACAATTGCGAAAGCAATGGCCACACAAATGATTAGATTTTTCTGTGTGAGTTATCCTTGGCGTGTGTGTTTTGGAATACACCGGTTTGGAGCCGTGTGCTGGTTGTCGGCCAGCGTTAAAACTTGGGAACTGGCGGGATGGATGCATCTCCCCCAGGGCCAACCAACCCCACTAAATTCAAAACCTTACTTGACTTAGTTTGCAAAGCAGTTTTGCTTTTCAAACCAACCCTTGCACAAAAATTGGCTTTACGGCCGATATATTACACCCCAGCCTGTATCCTTGATCTCCCTTGCATGCTATTTAACCTTTGTGATTAGGACTTGTTGAGTACCTTATGTACTCACTCTTGCTTCAATCATTCAGAAGAAGAACCAGAGTATGACTTCCAAGGTGATGGCGATGATGAATAGGGTTTCCGTCCGCGTGCAAGTCTGCCTGTAGAGTGGACCCCGCTTCAGTCTTCCGTTGCAGTAGTTCTAGTGTTTGTCACTGTCCTCAGTGACGCTCAAGTGTGGTGTTTATGCCGTGTTGTAATAAGGCTTTTGGCCATTGTAAAAAGACCTTTTGTAATATAAAGGCTTGTCATGAGACTTGGTAATATTATCAATGGTATGACTCTGAGATGCCATTCTGTAAAAGTGTCGTATCAGCTACTGATCCAGGGACTGATACGGTAAGCACTAGTGCTCTAGAAATGGAGTACGACAGAAACATGCACACAAAATTTAAGATCAAAACTCTTTTCCTATTAAAAGATACAAAAATAATAAATCATGATAAAAGAGGACAAAAAGAATGCACAGTAACTGTTTTGTCCTTTTCCTCCTCTTTCTTCGTAATTTGTTATTTTTGTTTCTTTTCATAGAAGTTGAATTTGGGTCTCAAATTTTGTGTGCATGTTTCCCACTTTGTGTTCTTTACGTATACCAAGTTTCACAATTTTTCAATACTTCTAAGTAGGATTTTCAAGAGGGTTTCCACGGTTCCACCGAATATAGGGTTTCCACCGAATATTTTCCCCGCTTGCTCTGCTGATTGGTTACTTACTGTAATTTCAAACGGCGACCGACCAGCTATATATTCAACGACTCTGCTGCGGGAACAACAGTCAGCGGGTTCGCTTAACGTAACCATGGCATGTATGTATACGATCGAATCGAGCCATGCATGATGTCGGGAAACCTGACCAGTAAAACAAGCGGCGAAGAGCCAAAGGTACCTCTCCGACCTGGCCGGCAACGAATCTTCGTTAAAGCCCTAATGCAGGCTTAAATGCAGATCTAGCTAGTGTAAAGTATAGTTAACATCGCATTTCTGCTTTCGTCAAGCAAAGCATGACCTCTAAAGTGCGCTAGCACAACTGGTTTTATGCAAAACTCAAGAGATGCTAGATTTAGAGGCCCAAATTTATATTATCTGTAACCAATGCGTACGAAAAGAACAACGTATTGCGTTAATAATTCAAAAAAGCAAGGGATTGCTTGGCTGCCTATGCCTCTGCGCCGAGAAAACGAACAACTGAAAACTCCATTCCATGTTTATTTGGTACTCGATCCGTTGAGTGTGTCGCAAGCATTGGTTCTCCTTTTCTTTCTTCCAGGCCTACTTCATTCCCTGTATATATACAGTTCACACCTGTCCTGTTGCACTACGGGAAACCGGCTATATGCCGTGTGTCACGACGTTTGCCGAGTGCCTTTTGTCGGGCACTCGGCAAACAATTTGTTTACCGAGTGCTTAGCCCTCTGCACTCGGCAAACTTTAAGCACACGGTACCTTAGGGGTTTGCCGAGTGCCCCACCAATGGCACTCGGCAAACTTTTTGTTTGCCGAGTGCCGACACCACAGGCACTTGGCAAACATCCAACACACGGTAGTCACATTGTTTGCCGAGTGCCTCCGTTAGTGGCACTCGGCAAACAAATTGTTTGCCGAGTGCCTAACGCTGGCCCTCGGCAAAATATTTTTTTTTATTTTTTTCCCATAATTTCTATTTATGTGGTGGATGTATGTATGAATGTTACCCCATGCGAATGTTTGGTGATTTTTTTCATCCGTTTGTTATATTTAAGGTGTTTATGACATATAAAGTATATTTTTAAGATAATTCAAATTTTAACTTTAAGTGATTCAAATAATAAAGTTTATTCACGCAAAAGTTGATATTCATGTTCTTGAGTCCAATGTAACGTCTTAACCATGAAATGAACCGAAAATTCGCTCATCTTGTACATAAAATATAAGTCCGAAGATGGGGTTGAATAGTATTTTAATTTTATAGAATTCAAACAAACTCTGAAAATTATGAGACTCACGCGGGTATCATGACATCATACGTGGAGACCATGATAAATCGTAGACCCCGAAGAAGATCAAGAGACTTATGAAGTGATCGTTTAGATTTCGAACCAAAACGGAAATCACATTATGGTTTCACTCCAAAACATTTTTTTTAGTTAACAAAACATAAGAAGTATATGTACACAAAATTTCGCATTTTTTTGAATTTATTTCGAATTTCTAATTTTTTTTAAGATCATGCTGAAAATGTTTGCCGAGAGCCGTGCCTAAGGCTCTCGGCAAAAAAGATTTGCCGAGTGCCTCCTTGTTTGCCGAGTGCCTTCAGATCTAGCACTCGGCAAACTTATTTATTTGACTTAGGCGCGGGGCCTCTCTTTCTCCTTCTCTCTCTCCCTTATCTTCTTCCCTCCCTGGCTGCCGCACCGTCCTCCGCCTCCCGCGCCCTCCCCCGCTGCCGCGCCGCCCTCCGCCTCCCGCGCCCTCCCCCGCCGCCGCTCTGCCTCCCGCGCCCTCCCCCGCGCCGCCGCCTTCCACCGCGCCGCCCTCCGCCTCCCGCGCCCTCCCCCGCCGCCGCTCCGCCTCCCGCGCCCTCCCCCGCTGCCGCGCCGCCCTCCGCCTCCCACGCCCTCCCCCGCCGCCGCTCTGCCTCCCGCGCCCTCCCCCGCGCCGCCGCCTTACACCGCGCCGCCCTCCGCCTCCCGCGCCCTCCCCCGCCGCCGCTCCGCCTCCCGCGCCCTCCCCCGCGCCGCCGCCTTCCACCGCACCGCCGCCGTCCACCGCAGCGGCGCCGGAGCGAGCCGCAGTGACGAGGGGCTCGGCCCCGGCCACCACCGCGCCCTCCCCCGCGCCTCCCCTTCCGAGCGCCTCGGGAGCGTGTGGCGCGCCGAGGGGCCCGGGAGCACGCCGTGGCGACGAGGGGCTCGGCTCTGGCCACCACCGTCGACCCCGCCCCGGCCAACCCGCCACCCCGTCCGCGCCCCGGCCACCCCACCGCCACCCCCCGCTGCTGCACCCGCCCCCGAGGAAGTCACCCGAAGGCCTCCTGCTGCGTCGCCCCTGACAAGCTGCCCCCTGCTGCGTCGCCTCGACGTCCGCGTCACCCCCTTCTCCCCTTCTCCCGGTGCCACCCCTTCTCCGGCTATCTGCTCCTCGTCGTGCAGGTGAGCTCACATTTTTTTCCTTCCTTTTTTTTTTTGGTTTTTCTCAATGTGCAGTGGCGAATAGGTTGTGTGATAGTCATTTCAATGATGAATGAATATGATGAATGGCGAATAGTAGGTTGATAGTACTAGCTATCATTTAAATGTTACAAAATGTTGAGCTATTGCTTGCAAAATGTTCAAGATTTTTCACATGTGCAGCGGTGAATTGAAAATGAGTAATGGTTGATGCTTTTGCCATCAAATTCGATGTTGTTGCTGGCCATGGTGCCGTTGATTTGTATGGAATGAAATGGAAAATTTGAGTAATTGTTGATGCTTTGTCATCAATTCGATGTGGTATCCGGCCATCGTGCCGTTGATTTAAATTGGATTGTGATTGCCGGTCATCGCGCCGTTGTTTCCTTGCAGGTTTTGGGAACCTCACCGTACAAGGGAGGTGCTGTCAAAATTTTGAATTGACGGCTTTATGTTTCTTTCTTTGCAAGATAGGAGAGGCTTTTCCACCGTCTTCCACTCGTCACTTTGCGGGACAGCAAGGTGAGACATAAAAGACCCCCCCCCCCTGCCCTTTTCCATTTCTGTTTGTAGGTAACGCGTAACCTAGTTAGGCGTCTCCCGTTCGAAATAGATACAGTTGGAGATATGCCCGAGGGTTGCATATCTATGACCGTATCTATTTCGAATTGTCCACGTTTCTTGGACAGCCCGAGGATGCGTAGATGGGGCTAGTTTCCATTGTCTATTCCGGTTTGAGACAGAGTTTCGGCCGCGCCTCCCTGTTGTTCTCCGGATACACAATCTCCCTCCCAGGACGTGTATTTGGAGAACAGCGGGGAGGTACTGCCGAAATTCTGTCTCGGACCGGAGTAGACCTTGGAAACTAGCCCCATCTACGCATTGTCGGGTGGGATTAGGACCTATCTTCACCTATTAGACATTGTATGCATCGTGTAGATACCAATGAATTTTAAATTGCTCCGTCATATGATAGAAGATGGATGACCGTGCGTGGATGTACACGGGCCATCCAAGGAAGGGTTCTGAAACAAGTGAATGGGTTGACAAGACCCTTGCTTTCTTGAAACAAGCATTTGCCAATGTCACAAAGGTGGAAAGACTTGGTGTCCCTGCAGCCGTTGCGGCAACACAAGGGAGCAGACAGAGGAGGAGATGGGGTTGCATCTTGGTAACTATGGATTTACGCCAGGCTATACCCGGTGGGTCTACCATGGTGAAGCCCATAGATTGAGGGAGGAGGTCGTGAGACAACGCGTCGATGATTGTGATGCTGATGGCGGGGTGGAGGACATGTTACAGGACTATCAGGAAGCCCAGTTTCGTGAACAACCTAGGGGGGAGGAGGAGCCAGAGGAGTCAGCAAAGCGCTTCTATGACATGTTTGAAGCGTCACAGAAACCTCTTCACGGGCATACCAGGGTTTCAAAACTGGATGCCATTGCACGTCTAATGGCCGTGAAGTCCTAGTTTAGCTTGAGTCGGAACGCGTTCGATGTTATGTTGACAGTTGTTGCCAGCCTGCTTCCGGAAAGTCACATTCTACCAATGAGCATGTATGAGGCACAGAAAGTGCTTAGTGCACTTAAGATGCCATATGAGCAGATACATGCTTGTCCGAAAGGATGCGTCTTATTCAGGAAACAGCATGCAGAAGCAAAATACTGTCCAAAGTGTGGGTCCTCTAGGTTCATGGAGGTAGACGCGGGTGATGGGCAAAAAAGGCAGCTCACGGTACCCGTGAAGATCCTAAGGTACCTTCCGTTCTTACTGAGGATCCAACGGCTGTACATGACCGAGGAATCCGCGAAACAGATGACATGGCACAAACATGGAGTTCGATACAAGGCCGATAAGCTTGTACATCCATCCGATGGTGAAGCATGGCAACGATTCGATAACATTCATCACATCAAAGCTCGGGAGGCTCGTAATGTACGTGTGGCCCTGGCAACAGATGGGTTCAATCCATATGGCATGGGGGCTGCCCCGTACAGTTGTTGGCCCGTGTTCGTTATACCCCTCAATCTCCCTCCAGGCGTCATCTTTCAACGACAGAACATTTTCTTGTCGTTGATAATTCCTGAAAACCCGGGGAGTAATATGTCTGTTTATATGGAGCCTCTGATTGATGATTTGGAACGTGTTTGGGAGGAAGGGGTATGGACATACGATAAAGCTACAAAGACAAACTTCAGAATGTATGTTTGGTACTTCTACTCTCTACATGACATGCCGGCGTATGGTTGTTTCTGTGGCTCGGACCATATGGCTGGCTGCAGAACAATACATGCAGGTAATTTGACATTCTCATGTTTTCTATACTTGATTAAGTACGCTTAATTTGTTATTCTCATAGTTTCACAATAACTAACATCTAACTTGGTCAAATGACGTGTAGGTGATTCCGTGGTGGTGCGCCTCTCACAGGGACTGCTGGGAGTACTTTGTGAGTAGGTGGTGCGACCCCGAGTGGCAGAAGACACACGAAGCTTGCCAGCAGCGGCGTTTGAAGATGCCTGGTCCAGCACACCATCAAGGCAACCGTACCCTTGACGAGTACGCGGCTAGCTGGGTACGTGAATTCATTTTATTGTTTGTCCTGCTCAATTTTGCATAATTTCTAATCATCTTTCTATTTTCTTTGCAGTCGCGGGCGCATGAGGGCCGAGAGTGCCCCCCGTTGATGGCTTGGGCATTGGCCCACAAGGGCAAGGCGTCGTCGATCGAGGTCGACTACAACCCGGAGGACGGGCCCGAGGCGTACAGCAACTCCACCGTCCACGCTCGCCTCCAGCAGTAGACCGAGATGGCTAGGGAGAAGCACGGGCCAGAGTGGAACCTGAGCACCGAGGAACTTGATGGAGAGATCATCATGAGGATCGGTGGAGGTAAGAAGCATGGCCGGTACTGGATTGGAGACAGCACACTGGACACGGCCTCTACTCCCACCCTCTCTGAGATCCGAGCGAGGAGCTCGTCCTCAGCCCCGCCCATACGCCCACGGCCAAGCGCTGCACAGTTTCAGTTTGACCAAGCCCAGGTTATTTCTGTTCTATTCGTCGTTTCGTTGAGTTTGACATATGTTTGCTTTGCATTGTAACATTGGGATGACATATTGTAGGCCCAGCTACGGGAGGAGATGGAGGCGAAGCTGCAGGCACAGGAGGCGAAGTACCAGGCACAGCTGATGGAACAGCAGGCGAGGTACGATGCGAGGCTGCAGGAACCGCACGCAAGGATGCAGGAGGACTTGCAGCGGCAAATGCAGATGATGTTTCACCAGTGGCACAGTGGTGGGATGCAACCGCCGCCACTACCTCTTCCTCCTGTCGGCACTTCGAGTCCGAGTCAGGGCACTCCGGTGAGTCTATCTAAATCCTTGTAGTTTCATTCCACTTCCTGTCGGCACGTCTATCTAGAATCTTGTGTTAATCATGTAATATCTCCTCTTTGCAGAACATATCAGCGGGATCGAACAATCAGCCGGTTTCCCCTCCCAATGCTTATTCTCCGTTTCATCCTTATCATCATCGCCCTCCGATGTAGCTTGTAGTTGTATTTCTAGTCCTATGTCATGAACCAACTAGTTGTGCTTGCTTACGTTTGATGAACTTGTGCTTGTGGTTGTCGACGACTTGGTTTATCACTATTTGGACCATTTCTATGTATTTGTGGAGATTTCTATATGTTGTGATGATTTAAATGCCTGTGATGATGATGGTGGTGATGTGTATGTGTCTATGATGATGAAGAGCATATATGTATGATTTGGTGTGATTTAGGTCCAGGTTGCAGTGATTTTAAACATTTTATTGCAATCTGTCGATTTTTTTGCCGAGTGCCTCAGATTTTTGCCGAGTGCCAAAACTGAGGCACTCGGCACATGTGCCATTGTTTGCCGAGTGCATGTGCCTGGCACTCGGCAAACTTACCATTGTTTGCCGAGTGCCTGGCGTCAGGGCACTCGGCAAAACGTTTTGACGGCCGTTTCCCTCCGTTTCGTTACTTTATTTTGCCGAGTGCCTTTTTGACACTCGGCAAAATCTTTGCCGAGTGCCCGACAAAAAGCACTCGGCAAACCCGGCTTTGCCGAGAGCTGTTTGCCGTCCGGTGTTTGCCGAGTGCAACACTCGGCAAACTCTTTGCCGAGTGTAAAAGCTGCTTTGCCGAGTGCCTCTGGCACTCAGCAAATAGGGGGTTTCCCGTAGTGTTGGCTTCCTTCCACAACAAATTGCACACTAGTATACTTCGACAGCAAAAAGCCCAACAACACCCAAGCAGCGCGTCCCCTTCAAGTTGAGGTAACTTCATCCAGGCTATTCTCTAGCTAGCAATAAACCGTGATCTCAATGCCATTTGCAAGTTGTAATGTCTATTTCTTGTTTTATGTTTCCTGTTTTAGTTCAATACTATCTAACTTTTGTTTGCTGTACTTGAGTATGCATGACTGCAACTTCTTCGGCGTAAATTACCATATAATATTCCAATTCTCAAATATTCTGAATTGGAATATTACTTCATAATCTTATTTCATTCGCTTGTTAGTTTGTAACTAGATAATTAAGGTGAAGATAAACAAAATTCTGAGAACTTAGTTTAAGCTCATTAATTTAGTGCAGCGCTTGACTGCCGATTATGAATGACAGTTGACTAATAGAGTCAGCAGTGATTCAAATGGAACTGATAAATCCAATTGCTTATGGGGTCCGTAGGCTCGAGCTGTGTTCCAGCTATCAGTGTCTCCTTCCAGACAAAGTTTAGTAGTCGGTCTTTGAACTGTGTTGCAAGCCATGGATTTCCTAGTTCTTTTTGTTTCAGATAAATCTTATATACCACTGCGCTCTTTCCTTTTACCGAAAATTAATTCCATCATTTCGAAAAAAATTAATTCCATTGTAATCAAGAGCAGAGAACCTAACGCATGCATCATGCATGAACCTGCCGGATATAGTACGTAGAAACTAACTACTCTGCATGTGACAAGAATTCGTGCTTGATATGTTGCTATCAGTTTCAGTGCCAACGTGCATGATGAACCTATCAAGCTCAGAGTACCGTGCATAGTAGTAGAGTGTTATAAGGTAGGTAGATCATCCAGTGAGTCCCGATCATGTTTTGGCTTATGGATATCGGTATGGTTTACTTGCAGGGAGGTCGAGCCATGGCGGCCGTCCTGGAAGCTTTGCTGCCTTACATGATGAAGATGATCACGAATATGGCTGAAGAAGAGGTGGGCCTGCTGCTGGGCGTCCACGGTGAGATGGAGAGGCTGGGGCGGAACCTGGGTAACGTCAAGGCATTCCTAGCTGATGCCGAGAGGCGGCGCATCAGGGATGAGCTCGTGCAGGAGTGGGTGAGGATGCTCAAGGGCGTTATGTACGACGCCACTGATGTCCTAGAGCTGGGCCAGCTCAAGGCCGAGGAAAGGCGGGAGTCAAAGCTGGGTCGCAGCATGGAGAAGAAGATGCCTGGTTGCTGCCAGCCATTTCTCTTCTGTTTGCGCAACCCAGTGTTCGCCCACAAGATTGGTAGCCGCATCAAGGAGCTGAACCAGCGGCTGGAAGACATTCACAAGGAGGCCGCAAAATTCAACTTCATCGCCAATCTTAGTTCCTACCCGGAACAGAGGCCTGAAGCAGCCGAATACTCCCGCGGGCATAGGATGACGTCAGAGTTCATCCCGTCGGCCGTCGTCGGTGAGCAGATCGAGAGGGATACAAGGCTGCTTGTCCAGGAGCTAATAACCACTGATGAAAACCACGTCACCCTGAAGGTGGTTTCCATCGTAGGCATGGGTGGCATGGGAAAGACCACCCTTGCCCAGAAGATCTTCAAAGACACAACCATTGACGAACATTTCCAAACCAAGATATGGCTGACCATCACTCAACAGTTCAATGAGCTTGAGCTGCTGAGGTCGGCAATCAAGCATGCTGGAGGCGACCTTGGTGTGGAGCAAGACAATACCCTCCTCACGCGGACCCTCAATACCCTGTCTACGAGCAAGTTTCTGTTGGTATTGGATGATATGTGGAGTGCGAGAGCATGGGAGAGTATTCTTGGTGTCCCAGTCACAAATGCCAGTTATAAACAACCAGGAAGCAGGGTCCTGGTCACTACAAGGTTCCAAGACCTGGCTCCACAGATGCATCAACCCTTCTATCTGCATCGTGTCAACCCCCTCGATGAAGACGATGCATGGTCTTTGCTCAAGAATCAGCTCTCTCAACCGCCTAACCAGGTTAGACGTCTTTACAGCTGGAGCCTTTGTATGAAAGCAATTGATAAACATTGTTGGTTAAGTTTAGTACTCTCTCCAATCTAAATATGTAAAGCTATTTTGATTCGTCATAGGTCATACTTTTTTTTATCTTTAATCATCAATGGCTAACAAACTATATAGCTTCGTGACATAATGTTACTATTGTTAGTTTCATACATAAACTGGTATGGTGGTACCAGGCTTGGGTGGCACGCATATTTGTGCGGCTAATTTCATCAAACTTATCTTCATGATTTTTCATGACTCTTAGTTTCAGTTGATTGTTTTCATAACGGCAATCATATGTAATTTACAAAATTGTAATTAACTAGTGTATGCTTTCTCTCACAGTCACATCCCTCACTTATTCGTCACAATGCTTGGCTACATTACTGCTGGTTTGTGTGATTTCTATTAGGAACACTACGTAGTGTCGAGTATGTGGAAAAAGAAAAGATTATAGAAATAGAGGCTCATATTTAGGATGGGTTTACTATAATAAGGGTAATGCGGGAAACAGAAAAGTAATATATAGGTATTTCAGGCTAAGTTTTACATAATGGCATGGTAGACATATGAAGGGTGTTTTAGACAATTTTTTTATAATAATAGTGGTGGGTAATTTTTCTTTTCTTTTTCTTCTCGGATTAACGTGGTAATTTTGGCTCCTGAGAGCGAACGTGATTGTTCCTTTTTGTGGTAAAAATATCTATAATACATATTGTATGATATATATATTTTATTTAAAGTATGTCAGTAAATAAAGTGTCATATTGTATACAGTGTCCCAGACGTACACACTAGTATTTTTTTTTTGTCTTGAAGGGAATAGCTAGCGGCAGGTCCCAGACACACTGGCAGCTTGTGCTGCCCAATAATGGGGTCATAGCACACAAGAGCGGGGATCGCCAAGCAGGGAAGTCCCAGTGAACAGAGTATTAGTAGTAAATTTCTCTCACTCTCCTTCGTCTTGTTGCCACTCCCACTGCTTGCTCACTTTATCATCCTTCGTTCCCATCCTCCTCCTCCTCCCACAACACATCACCCCGAGCAGCTGCTGGCACATCTCTCCTCCTCCTCGAGAACGACGAGAGGACGTCGGCCGTCCTCCCTCGCATGATTAAAGCGGCGGGATCTCCTCCAGCTGACCAAGCAATGGGTAGCTTTTGATCGAGCCCAAGCCACCAGAGCATCGGACAGTCGCGCGAAGCTTTCCCAATGAGAGGCTCACAGACGGATGCCGACAGTTGTGGCTCTTGATGAGGATGGTGTGCGAGAGGCAGAGGCCGGGCATCCCGGTTAGGGACCGCAAAGCCGCTTCGCCGAAGCGGGTCGTGGCGGCCATCCCGCGGGTCCCAGCAGACGCAGAAGCGGCGGTCCAGGCGTGGCGGCTGCAGGAGAAGGAGACGAAGGTGCAGGCAGGCCGCAAGCGCTGCGCCGTGGAGCTCGAGGAGCGCGTGTGATAGGCAGAGGCCGAGAGCCAGGCGTGGCTTGGCGTCGCATGCAGCAACGAGGCCGTCGCCGCGATTTCCGTGCCATGCTCGACCACCTCCTCTTTCGCGTTGCGAGTGCTGCCTCCGGCCGCACCAGCGAAATTCTTTGCGGCGGCTTGCGGGACGCGGGGCAGGCAGCCGCTACCGGACCTGCCCCGCTTGCATCCCTAATCCCGGTCACTACGGCGGCGCCGGGTCATCCAACCTATGGCCGCATCCACAACGCCGTAGTGGGCAGGAGTGCATGTGCCCTGAGGTTGTCCGTCAAGGGGGCTTCTGTTTTTTTTCTTTCACCGAGGTGGTTTCCCACCCTGCCTTCCCTGGGCCGGGTCTCAAACCCAGGTTAGAGGCTTACTAGTTAGTCCACCGCCCTTCACCCTGAGAACACATCCGGGTAGTTTTCCATCATGGGGACCTGTGCCTGTGGCGACGATGGTGTGGAAAGGGCATGTGGCGGCGGTGGGAGATGCGACTCCAGCCGTGTCGTCACAGGCTCGCAGCATGAGGTTTTAGGTAGGAGCTGGGTAGCTTTAATTAGGGGCTCGTTTGTTTTTCTCCTGTTGCTATTTGAACTCCTGATTAGGGTAACATGCATACTGAATCATCAGCTAAAATACAAGTACATACTCCGTAGTAATTTTTTTTATTTATATAAGCAATCCTAATTAAATTGTTTGCAGGTTGATAGAGTTGACCACCTAAAAGATACCGGGATCAAAATAATCAAAAAGTGTGGCGGTTTACCACTGGCTATCAAAATAATGGGAGGACTGTTGCGCACAAAGCCCCAAACCGAGCATGCGTGGGAGGCTATTTTGAACCATCATGCATGGTCATCAGATGGATTGCCACCCGAGCTGGACCGCCGGCTCTACTTGAGCTATGAGCATTTGTCTCCCCAGCTCAAGCAGTGCTTTATAAACTGCTCCCTCTTTCCTAAACGTAAAACCATTTTAATGGTTGATGTTACTTGCATGTGGATCAGCGAAGGTTTTATTCAACCTCTGGGTGGAAGTAGTTCACATGATGATGATGATGATGATGATGGGTTGGAAGAAGTAGCAGAAGAGTACTTCCAAGAGCTAATCAAGAGGAACCTTATAGAACCTACAAAAGATTCTCAGGTCACTGGATATGTGTGCACCATGCATGATGTGGTCCGCTTTTTTGCAGAATTTATTGCAAGGGAGGAATCATTGGTAGTGGTCGAGAACAAACTGGGTATTGCTACTTGTGGGGACAAAGGCCCTCTTCGCCGCCTGTGCATAAGACAATAAGTAACTGAAGCCGAATGGACCATTTTACAAAGGCAAAGGTCACTTAGAACATTAATTATATTGTCTGGCAGTAATCTTAAGCTTGGTGATGCACTTAGTAATTTCTCCTGCCTACGAGTAATATCTATACAAGGTGCAAGTTCTGATAGCTTGGTTCATTTTTTGTGTCAACTAAAGCACCTAAGATACCTTTGCCTAATGGATACAGATATATCCAGGCTTCCTGATGACATCAACAAAATGAAGTTTCTACAATATATTTCGCTAGAAAACTGTGAGAAGTTGGACCATCTTCCTAGCACCATTGTGAAGCTACAACAACTAAGATTTTTGAATATAAGTGGATGCAATGTTACTGTTGTGCCCAAGGGGTTTGGTGGGTTAACAAATCTTAGAAGCCTTTATAGTTTCCTAGTACACATGGACATGGATGGCAATGGTGGCTGGTGCAGCTTAGAAGAGATTGGTCCTCTTTCTCATCTTAGGAGCCTAGATATAAAAGGCCTGGAAAATGTGTCTGCTGGTTCATGGGCGGAAAAGGCCATGATTAGCAGCAAAGCTATTTGGCATTAAAATGCAGCAGTAGCCGATACATAGGGTCGAGGGATGAACTCGAGAAGCAACAACAGCAGAAAGCAACAGAGGAGTTATTCGAGAAGCTCTGCCCTCCAACCTGTGTAGAGCAGCTATGGGTCAAAGGATACTTTGGTCACCATCTGCCGCACTGGATGATGATACCGGCAACATCAGCCTTTAAGAGCTTGAGGTATTTGACGATGAAGGACCTGCCTTGCTGCACACAACTCCCCGATGGACTGGGCCAACTTCCGAGTTTGGACTCGCTGAACATTATAGATGCACCAGCCATCAAGAGCGTCGGGCCTGAATTCCAGGCGTCCTCCTCCTCCGTGGCGGTGGGTGGAGGCGTCGCTCCTAGTACATCAGCAGTTTTTCCTAGTCTGACAAATCTGATGCTGGATGGCTTGTGTGAATGGGAGGAGTGGGAGTGGGAGGAGCAAGGCGAGGGTGTGACTGAAGACACCATGATGGCCATGCCTGCTCTCAAGCTACTCACAATCAACAACTGCAAGCTGGGCCGTCTTCCACCGGGGCTCGCCAGCAGCGAGAGGCATGCTCTGAAAGAACTATACCTGTACAGGCTGGGCAACCTAACATGTGTGGAGAACTTCCCTTCGGTTGTGAAGCTTGATGTGTTCAACTGCCCCGAGCTCAAGAGGATCAGCGGTCTTTCTAAGTTGCAGAGGATTAGGATCGTCTGTTGCCCGAAATTGGAGGAGCTGGATGGTGTCCCCGCACTTGACAGCCTCGTGCTGGAGGACTTCCGCATGAAGACACTTCCAGAATACCTGCTAGGTGTAAACCCAAGGCATCTTGACTTGACTTGCAGCAGGAAGCTGTGCGAATCCTTATCGCCAAGAAGCTCTGAGTGGGATAAGATCAGGCATATAAGAACACACGCTATCTACTACTGGAATTCAGATCAAAACTCATGGATTCAGGTAACTTTGGCATCCTGTTTTACGTCGACACTCAAATTGGTCAGCAGTCCTCTTAATTAGAACATTTGTCCTGCGTCATGATCGGTACGTTGCTTTAGCTCACGTAATGCTTTTGATTTTTGATTACACAGGTACAAATGAAAGTGATCTGTCTGCCGGAGGCGTGCGCTTGCGACTGGAGGCGGGGTCGAGTCAGTCCAAGGTCGCTCCTGCTACGCCTACACATTAGTGGTGTGGTAAGTAGTCGACAGATATGTTCAAGTAACACACACGCTCGCGAGCATGTGAACACGTCCAAGAGAGGCAGGGGAGTCACCCTTCCATCCGCGTTCCCATTTCATTCCTCTCTCTTCTTCTTCTCCGCCGCCGGCTGTGGATGCGGAGTGGACCGCGCCCCCATGACGGCGGCAGGCTTTGCTGCGGGCGCGGCGACTGCTCGGAGGAGCTTCCCACTTCCCAGCAGCGGCCACCACGAGCACGCGCCGCTTCTGATGTGCCTTCGCCTCCGTCTCCGGCGACTCGAACGCGGGCGACATGGGAGGCGACGCTCGTGGCTGGAGGCAGGTTCTCACATCTCTCTCCCGTTTACTCGCTCTATCTGTTCACTTCCCACTTCCAATCATCCGAAATCAAGCAGTTGTTTTCTGACACTACCAATTGCAAGAGCCAATCTGATCTAGTTTTGTGGTCTGTATTCTCTCATCCCTACGATTTTTGCTTCTCCTGTTTCTAATGTTCGTCCAAAATTCGTCGTCTGCGGAGTGAGCCCCGCTTGCTCACCCCCTTTTGCTCTCCTTCCAACTTTGTGCTGGTGAATCAGATAGCTAGTAGGGTACTATATAGGGTGTCGATTCCTCAAGCTATTTTAGTGTAGTATTACTAGTATGGTGAATCAAATGGCTAGTGAATCAGGTAGGAATGAGGAGTCCTTCATTCAGTCATGAGCCAACCAAGGAATCTTTTGGCATAATTATTAATTAGTCTGATATAGGCTTACAATTCCTTTATCTGTTGCATTTTACTGCAGCAGTCTTCTCCCCATTCGTTATTGTGTGTGGCCAGTGCACCAAATCAGCGGGAATTAGTCTATCTATTCAATTAATGTTTTGATAATGGTGGAACTGTAACTTTATCCATTGTGTGTGCAGGGGGCACGTTATGACGGTAATCAGGTGCTGCTTTGTTTGAAAATCTCAGTCACTTACAAAGGTATGCCTCCGTCTGCTAAACCATTTTTTTGGGAGAATCCTCCCTTTTCTGATGCATCTAGTTGTCTTGATAAGTGTATTTTGAGCTTATGAACTTTTCATAGAAAAGTAATCCCTAGGATTACTAGAATGTTGTTGTAGTTTTTTCAATCATAGCATGTATGTCTCTTTTTGAATCCATAGTTTCTTTTTACTATCAAGAACGATGCCACATCAGTTATTACTGAAAAAAAGACATGGGCTAAGCACTTTAATTCATTATCGGTAGCAAATATATTCTGCATTACATAGCATTTATCTGGTATTGAAAGCATTTCTCAGGACCTGTATGAAGCACTTGAATTCATTACTGATATCGAATATGACCTGCATATCAATTATAAAGCACCTGAATTCATTACGTTGAGAAGTGTGAAACACTTTAATTCCAATATCTATTATATTCTGCATAGCAAATATTTTATTTGATACCAAAAGCATTTTGCCGAGATCTGTGAAGCAATTCAATTCATCAGGTTCCTTGTATCGATCTTATATTACCTACAATCCTATATTTTTTTGGCAATGTAATCTGGAAGAAGTGAAGACGATAAGAAGCCACAATGTGTGAAGATGTTCATCTACAGTTTTTTGCCATGCAAATCTGAACACACTGTCCTGATTCTTAGAAGTTCATACAAGCCTGGCCAACATGCTGTCCTAATTCTTGAATTGACCATCATTTTCAACATTTTTGCTTCTGTATATATTACAGTTTTAATTACTGTCCCTGTTTGATATTCTGCAGAGCTCCAGCAGAAGGTAACCTGTGAGGTTGTTACACCGCTATTTAAACACCTCCTCTTCTCATTGGTTGCTTATGGCTTATGTGAAGACTTGAGTGGCCTCCACACAACTGTTTGGACTCAGCATCATCTTAGTGAGAAGCCAGGTAAAGGTTCTACAGCTACAAGAACTTTCACCAGGCTCTCAAGCATGACACAGATGCAGGCGAGGAGGAAATTCAGATGCAGCTGGAGAAGATGAAGAAGTATGCTTCTGCTGTCCGTGTTACTGCCCACATCCAGGTAAGAATCTGAATTATACTGTGTTTTGATTCTGAGGTCGCTCATTAGAAATGTTGTTTCCTGCTAGGCTCCCTTATTTGGAATATTCTTTCTGCTATTGTGTGTGCATCTGAAATTTATTATTTCCTTGTTGAGGTACTTTGAGTTGCTCTCAATGATCTCACGGTTGAATGTGATGTCATGCATGTAGGAACTTTTTTGACGTTCCTGGAATCCAAAACTAGTGTACCAGTGTTTTCTTGTTTATGCGCATTTCCTCCAAGTAATTCATGTACATATGAGTGTTGCCAGCAATTTTTTTTTTTTTTTGGAAAATGAAAGCAAATTTTCTTTTGATTGACTCATTACTGATTCTTTTCGAATATGGAAGCAAATTATCTTTTGATTGATACATTATTGATCTAGTTGCCTAAATACAAAACCTTGGATTCAAAATTATTGATCTACTTGAATTGTCTTAAGCATGTATACAAAATTAATTGTTGCAAGCAATGATTCTGAAATGCCTATCCTTTTGATTATTTCTCAGGCGATAACAGGTGAATCGAGAAAGGTTGCGGTGCTGCTGTTTGCTGAAAGACGCTTTCCACTGCAAAAAGATAATGCACACCTCTTCAAGGAGTCCTGCGTCGCCGTCGACTCCGCGATTTGCTGTCGCCTCGTGTCCGCGATTTGCTGTCGCCTCGCCACCCCGGCACGATTCGCCGTGCATCTCGTCGCGACATGACGCCCCCGCCTGCCGTGGCGAGGCACGTCGCAGCACGCCGACGGCCTTCCCCCTCTCCACCCTCAACTACGGCAACAGCTCCTCCATGGTGGATGAGCTCGCAGTGCTCGACGAAATGGCTCAAAGCATTGTGGTCCTTAAAGCAATTACAAAACACCATCAGTCGGAACACAGGACACTGGATGTCTAAAACTTGACAATTATAGTAGGCATATGTTCACACGTTCATCACCTACACCCTTCTTTGATCTTCCCCTGAAACAAACATCACCTTCATTTTTCTATGTGACAGTGGTAGTCTGGTAGATAGAAGCACACACAACTCGTTCTAACAGGGCAGGAAAGAACAACGACAACAGCAAAATCTAAGCTGGTTCAAGAAATAAAGAGCATGTTCGTTTCGCTGCAGCTGCGGATGCGGCTACAGAAAAATAACTGCGAACACTGTAGCTGATGCTGAAAATACTGTAGCTGCTGCTGAAGAAATAACTACGAATACTGTAGCTGCTGCAAAGCAGCGAGACGAACACGCTGTTGATAGGAAATCTGCTTTTAACATGTAACTGCCCTCAGGAATGACTTAAATCTGAACATCATTTCTATGATCCCCCTTGTTAAGCTTGTGTTGCACACCGTTATTTTCTTTTCTGACTCTGTTATCTTAATACAGACAGAAACCCTCGCATCATGAACTGCATTCATAATTATTTTACTGATTAAACTCTAAACCCTAAGTGCTCATGCCAGCTTCGGGGAGTAGCAAAGCATCTCCTGACCCTGTGCTAGGCTACCACACGAATCTTATGCTCACTTAAATCCTACAAAAAGGGCAACAAGTCAATGCAAACACTCCGATTATAGCACCACAAGATTCATTTGCATCTAATGGCGTGTCGCCAAGGCCACAAACACACACTCTTTAATATGTTTATTCGTTTCTAATATTAATATTCCATAATGGAGGATGGGAGCTGATGGAGACGCATCAGTGGCAGCACCGGCAGCGCACTATTGTTGCCTTCTTCGCCACTCATCAACCAGAAAGTTAATACACATACATCATTGTGTCATTGACATGTTTTCATGAGTTGCTAGTCTTACCTTCAGCTGGATCTGACTGGTATAGTCAAGTCAACTATATATAGTAGTGGTTTCAAAAAATAAAGCTATATATAGTAGTAATATGGTTAATAGGTTTCCTAGACGTGCCAAGAACTGACAGCACAGAAGCAAAAATACCATCTGCTTCTGTAAATTTATGTGAAATTTCCAAGCAGAGCATATCAGTTCCTGATAGAGAACTGATCATAAGCATGCACCGCTTATCAGGTGCACACGCATATTTTTTCACTGGTCGGACGTTTAGGTCGGAAGATGCAGTCGTGTGTGGAGCAATTCCATTCCTGATAATATTCATCTTTCTAACTTCTACTTCACGCCCAACCAGTAACAACTGCTTCTGAAAGATATGATGTAACCTGTTATTGCTAGCCACTAGTTGGTTTGTCCAATGAAAGTAGCTTATTATACGGAATCTGCTTAAATTACACTGCATGTCTGATTTGGCCCAGGAATCTTTTTGGCATCTTCCAAATAAACTTGGGAAAATTGGGTTCTTGACATCGAAAGATCCCGTCTTTAGAACTTTACCATCGAACTTCATCGGTACACATTAATACCAGCGAAAGTTCCCTCCGTTTAGAAATATACCATTCCGTTCACTTCCGTCACAGTTTTGGTTTTTTTTATTTCAATGGGCGATGCGAAATACCATCCCTGCCCTTTTGTGTTGTAATATCTGTACGCATTGCATACCCATTCGACGAGCTCTCGTTCTCCTCGTCCAGAAGCAGCCGCCGCCGCTGGTGTTCATCCGCCGCCGCCGCCACCACCCCATTGCTGGTCTCCCGAACTGCAAATGCTAGCGCAAGGTCGACGCCCACGAGCCAAGTAAGTCACGCAGACTGGATTTTCTTTGTTGATTTTGAGGATTCCCCCTCCGTTTTCCCAAGAGTATGTAACCCTAGCTTTTGTTTTGGGGTAGGTGATAGATGATGCTTCTGTAGATTTGAGCACTAGTAGCTGGCACTACGGGAAAGCCATGATTTGCCGAGTGCCAGAAACACTCGGCAAAGCCAGTATTGCCGAGTGTAACACTCGGCAAAGCTCGGACGGCAAACAGCTCTCGGCAAAGACGGGTTTGCCGAGTGTTTTTTGTCGGGCACTCGGCAAAAATTTTGCCGAGTGTCTCTAAACACTCGGTAAACAGGGACACTAAGTTTGAATCAAAAAATCGCCCGAAAAAAATAGCAAAATTTTTTTTTTAATGTGGAGAGGCCCCCCATCAACCCGCCACAACTCCCCCAAGTCTGCAGCTTTTTTCTTGTAATATTTGCAAACCTTACGGACATCAAGATTCGAACCCATGACCTTTCCTTCGCACGAGTGCACCTCTACCACTACAACACAGCATCACATGTGCACATATCCTGTTTTGATTCCACTCATATTAAACTAAACTGAGTATCAATTGATTATTTGAGACCCTAAACGAATTCAAATTAAAAAGTTGTCAATTACAAAGTTTCATAACTTTTCAAGATCTACATCTTTCATTTTGGTCTTTTGTCCATCTGAGGTTGTTTACAAAATTTGAATTTTAAATTTGAACTCTTTCAAATTTAGTTGTCGTTGACAAGATGATTTCAAATAAAAAAGTTGTCAACTATAATGTTTCATAACGTATTGTGATCTACAACTCTCATTTTGACTGTTTCTCCATCCAAGGTCATTTGAAAAATTCAAATTTTAAATTTAGCTGTCATTCAAACCTCCATTTCGTAAGCAAATTTAATTCAAATTAAAAAGTTTTGAACTACAAAGTTTCATAACTTCTGAGTATCTATAACTTTTATTTTTGTCATTTGTACATCCGACATAGTGATAGTCATATTGTTTACAAATCTTATAGATCTCTCTTTTAGTTTCATGAAACTTAGAAAAGAAATGTTGATTTTGTGAACAACTTTACAATCACTTTGTTTAATCAAAAATTTCTCTAAATAAGAGTTGTAGACCTTGAAAAATTATACAACTTTATAGTTAAACACTTTTTAATTTGAATTTGTTTAGGGCTTCAAAAAATGATTTGAATTTCGCTTTGCCGAGTGTTATTATTTGACACTCGGCAAAGATATGTTTGCCGAGTGCTTTTTTTGACACTCGGCAAAGTTTTGACTTTGCCGAGTGCTTTTTTCTGGCACTCGGCAAAGATTGTTTTTACCGAGTGTTTTTTCGTTGGCACTCGGCAAAGATTATTTTTGCCGAGTGTTTTTTTTCGCCGAGTGTTTTAAAGAAACACTCGGCAAAGAGACTCTTTGCCGAGTGCCCGATATAATACACTCAGCAAACAAGCGGACACTCGGCAAATAGCCGATTTCCCGTAGTGTGGAATGGATGCTTCTGCGCCTCAAGAAGGGTAAGAATCGAATCCCTTACTTTGTATTTTTTTCACATGTTCTGGATCGTGTTGTGTTGGCTGTGGAGAGAGAATCATGGTAGCAGTTGGACAAGTTTGTTTGAAGGAAAATGTTGGACCATGGAATAACTCCATAACCCTGCTATTTTACAGGGTGGATACAGAGACCCTATGTAAAATAGAGGTTACAGTGGAAGCATATTTGAGTTTGATTAATGGCAGAAGGGAGTACACAAAAGGCTCGACTCTTTGTTTGGATGTGGACTGGAGTTAGTATTCTCTTATTGACTTGTTTAGTGATATCAAAAGTAAGTACAAGTGGGCATCTTATCAGCAAGTAGAATTCTGGTATGTGAGGAAAGACAACATCTATGCTAAGTTGTGTAGTGATGCTGAGCTTTTGTCATTGCTTCAAGGCTCTCGGATAGTCCAGATCGAAATGAAAATTGTTGGAGAACAATCTAACAATGACTCACAGCTAGTAGTGCATACTGAAACTGGACCATGTGACACTGAACTGAACCTTGATTGCCTCACATCAGTTGGTGACAATGATGGTCAAGCCGATCTAGAATTTGATCTTTTGGATGAGCCTCTTTTTGGGCTAACTGGAGCTGGGACATCTAGAGTAGAGGAGGAAGAAAAGGAGCACTATATGATAGAAGGTGTAGATCCTGATGGAGATGAGCCAGCTGGAGCCGATGAAGAATGGAGATATTTCAAGAAGGGAAAGAAAAAGGCTCCTGAGAATGTGCCGGAACAAGTGCAACAAGATGTGCCGGACAAGTGCAAGTTGAACCATTTATTCTACCTGAAAGTTTTCAAGACCATGATCCTGACCGTGTGCCAGATGATGAGGCTGTTGTTATTGCTTCGTCCTATGTTCCTATCAGCACTTATGACAGAGATAATCCAAAAATGCAGGAAGGGTCGACATTTGTGGATCTTTCGATGTCAAGAACCCAATTTTCCCAATAAACTTTGACGGTACAAAGCTGTATAATGAGGTGGGAAACCCGAAGCTGGCGAGCTTGTGACCTGTGTGCCCATTAATTATGGGATATCCATTATAAAAAAAGGTATTGAGATATGATGTAATCAAGAGTATCGAAGAAGCCATGCCTCTCAGTCTTGCCGACTCGTGCTTTTCAGGGGCACTGTTAGTTGCTTCCGCTGAACTGACTGTGAGAGCCACGCTTATCGCCTATTGCAGTAGCACTTGCTGCACCAATTAGTTAAGCATGGTTTTAATTAGATGCAGTTGTAGGTACATGTTAACGTAGATCTAGATCATCAACATACCTGTTTGTTCCTTCCCTGAATGGCACGTCCAGATTTCTGATACAACAGTACGTGCCAAACACAAGCACACGTGGCTCGTTCCAAACTGCTTGAAGAACAACAGCAAAATCACAGGAAAGGACGAAATCTGAATTCCATTTCCCCTTTACATCTTAGAAGCCTTGTGATGCAACATTTTATTGGTTTTCTTTTTAATTGAGGAATTGGGTTCTCATGTCGACGCGTCATCTGCATCTCCCTGATGCCAAGATGCCAACAGCGGGAGAAGCAACGCACCCTATGCGTTAGGCTACAGACGAATCTTATGTACGCTTAAAGCCTACAAAAAGGCACATCGCCCCAATAACGACATCACCGGATTAATTAGCATCAAAGTGCCAAGATTATGAACTGGTTGGTTTGTTGTTAATATCCGGAATAGTGGAGATGAAAGTTGGGGCAGATGATGGAGAACTCAATTGACGTTCTTGCAGCGCCAGCACATTCTTGTTGCTTTCCTCCCCACTTGTTTAGTCATTGGAACGAAATAATCTCTCACAACATTTTACTGAGTGATATATAGCCAACTGATAAAATAGAAAAGTACTCTGTGAAGGCCAAAGTTGACAAGGCTTGACGGCATAAAGTGATTAACTGCAAAAATAACACCTGCTTCTGTCCATTTGTGCACTTTCGAAAATCACAGGCAGAACATGACGGCTCCTTACTTGTTGATGCTGAATTTATCTTTCTAATTTCTACTTCAACACATGATGTAAACCTGGCATGGGCGCATGGCTAGCTGGTTAGTCCACAATGCAATCATATTTCCAAGTGGGTTCTGATTAAATTACAATGCATGTCTTATTTCGGTCCAGGAATCTTTTATGCATCTCTTCCAAACAAAATTTGACTGTACAAAGCATTATAATTAGGAAAGAATACATAGGAAAAAACAAAGTTGACAGACTTGGTGTGTATATATACTGGTCTCAAAACTCAAAGGTTTTTTTAAATAAAAAACAACATAAAAGAGAAACTCAAAGAGATGGAAGAAAGTACTAATAATTAAAAATAAAGTGGATAAAAGCATCGAGGGTGCCACATCTTTGTAACAGAACAATATTGGTACAGCACATGAAGGTACAATCCGCTGCAATGGGAACACATCACCTTTTCTCTGACGGCTTTTACTATCTGAAACAAAAAGGATCTACACGTTGGACTCGGAATGGCCTAGAAAAGGCTTTCAGGAAAGGGAAAAAAAAAAAGATAAGAAGGAGGATATAGAAAATCCTTGTTAGCATCACATAAAGTGCTGATGGTATGGTTCCTTTCTTCACAATGTTCTTCCTGCTCCCTCCTTGTTCCAAAGGCAGAATGAGTAAAGGTGTGACAGCTAAAAGGTACTCAGGAAGCCTTGGAAAATTTGTGAAGAATTTCGCATTGTGAACTTAACCAAAGGTGATGGCTTGAATTATGCCAAAGCACCCAAATAGTATGGAAGGAATCAATAAAATTGGCCTGAATTGCAAGCGAAACGTCTGAGGATAGCTGAGCAAAGTAGATCATCAGAGAGTGGGGGAAAGCTGCACTTTTGGATAAGTCAGTATGGGGCTTTCAGATCTCATAATCCATGGCCCTTCCATATAGTCTGTACAATCAAACCGAAGAAAAGGAAGCAGCGAGGCACAGCACCAAGCTAAAGACTGTCTTAAAAAAAGAAGAAAAATATGGTGCATGATTAAACCAGTAGATCAGAAATACATACAAGGTAATTAAGCAGAAAAAACATGCTGATCTGAAATTTTCGATTCCTCATCATGTTGATGTTATATACATCCAACCATGTCCAATTTGGCATGATCAGAAGATCATAAACCAAAGAAAAAGAAAAGTTTACAGCACAAGAGCTACACTAGAACACTGCAGAGTATCAAACAAGTTAATAATGAAAAAGCGTGGACCATCTCACTACTGATGTCCACCGCCGCCGGGCGGCGACGGCAGCGGGATAACTCTGTTGTTCTTCCCGACCATGATCGTGATGTACCCGCCTTCCTCATCGCCGGCCACCGGCGACGGCGACCTCCGCGTGCGCATGGCCTCCTCGGCCAGCGCCCGCCGGTAGAGCTTCTCCTCAGCGTCCTTGAGGAACTGGAACTTGGGCGGCGGCGACACCGCCGGCGGAGCAGGACCCGGGCTCGCCATCGGGGACTCGAACAGCGGGTTGTACGAGTTGTCCGCGGCCGCGATGGACGGCGGCGCCGGCGAGGACGCCGGCGTGAGGAACGGCGTGCCGGGGCAATGCAGCAGGTCGGCGAGGCTCCGGCTCCGGCCGCACCTGCTCCGGCCGTCCTCGGACTCGAGGTCCTCCTTGGTCTCCTCCTTGATGGTGAACAGCAGCCGCGGCGGGCCGACGAGGTTGCCCAGCCGCATCAGCTGCGCCTCCACCGTCTCGTCGTCGTCGTCGTCGTCGCCGACGGCCACGGACACGGCCGCGCCGGAGGCGTGCGGGTCCTGGACAGTGAAGGTGGAAGCCAGCGCGGGCGGCTTCTTGAAGCAGAAGAGCTGGAGCAGCTCGCGGGAGGAGGACGATGGCGACGAGGCCACGTCGGAGATGGCCGCGGCGCGGCGACGCAGCCGGCGCTTGTGCACGAAGATGTAGTAGAGCTCGGCGGTGAGCGCCAGCAAGAGCAGCGCGGACACCACCACAAGCCCAACGCCGAGCCGGCTTAAAGCTTTCATCTTTGTTTTCAATCAATGGCGTCTCTTCCTTTTTCAGCAAACTATCTCGGATCCACCATTAGAGCCTGGGCAGAAACGAAAAGCTGCTTCTTACACGAGAAAGGGAGGAACTATGTCAGATACTTCGCCTGCTCAAAAACTCAGAACTACTACTAGCTCAGAGATTCACAGGGAGCTGAATCTACAGAGCTCAGGATCTAGCCACCTTCTGGTATATCTATCTGGGTGTCACTCTGACACAGAAACCAGAACAGTTAGTTAGAAACTGCAGGAACAACCAGTGGAACAGAGAAACCTGCCAAGAACAGCTGCAACAGTGGACGCAATCAAAGAGCAGAGCAGGGAGGAAGAAAGAGTTGACCAAAGGAACCCAGTGTTGGGGGAGGAAGAAGAGCGTAGGACCAAACCAGAGAGAGAGAGAGAGAGAGAGAAAGGGAGAGAGACCAAAGGCAGGAAGCGGAGAGACAGCGTGCACCGAAACAGATGCAGCAGCGACTGATTTGTATGGTGAATTGGCGATAAGGTAAAGGGCCTGGCTCAGTGTCCAAGGAGGAGAGCGAGGTAGGAGACAGGGGACGGCCTCACTTCACATGGGGGAGGTGCTGGATTAGGGTCAGAGTGTTCCTTGTGCAAAAGCCAAGCAAAGATTGTCTTTAAGAGGGAGAGCATCATCTCATATACAAAAATAAAATAAAATAAAATAGGGAGGGAACCTGCTGGATTGGAGCAAGTCATGGATTGGATTGCGGATGCTGATGACGATAATGAAGAGCTTAGGTGAGCTAATCAGGGTTAAGGAATCCATCTGTGTTTTATTCTAGAAAACTCAATTCTTTGAATTGTTTTTTGGTGACACTGGGGGACCTTGTCTGAAATTTTTTGATCGTTGTGAAGGTGCAGCCCACTGGCCTCCCACCAAGATTCTCACCAGCAAAGAAAACTGACGCCAAAATTGACTGGTAGTTCCACACTGATTTTCATATGCACATGACAAGGCCGTGCCGTTACAGCCGTTCCAAATGGAAAAATTACAGTATTCTGAAGCTCGTCTCAGTTCAGTGCACTAATGCCGCTCTTGCTTTTCTGAAAGAGCTTTATTAGTCACCTCGAGACAAGGGCTATGATTTGTATACTTAACAACACATGCTAGACATAATCCATTACACTAACATGCATACTATCAGAGGCTAGGCTCAATCAATTGCATTGATCCCTTGCAATCTTCCACAAGATATACTACATTTTAAGCACATATCAATATAAATGAGTGTATCCAGTAGGTGAGAAGGGACATCCTTGTCTGGTCCCTGCTTGAGTCTAATACATACCAGCAAGCTTCACAAGACCGAAATGTGGTGCGTGCAGAACCAAACAATGCTTGTGCTCATTCTTCAGCAGTTTCCTCACCAACCATATAACTGCAGATGTATACAGCTACGCATACAGCCAGAGAGTGTGGTCCCTTGCACGTCGATTCTTCTCAATCTAGGATGGGAGTCTACTCTTCAGTGTAAAAATGCAGGAATTCTTTGTAATCCTGCCTCTGTAACTAACAATTATTTTTTCAGCTAGTATGGGCCTGACCTTTTCGAACACTTATGGGTCTGACCTTTACCTGCAGAAAGATATGCATACTAAAAAAGTGAAATGCGTGTACCACACCACTAGGTGCTCAATTTAGCCGTTGCACCACCACTGGCTGACGCTCCCCATTTAAAAAGGAAACCCATGAGGAGTCAGCTGATTGAGTTGAAAATCATACGACAATCAGCATACATACTCTTTTTTTTTTGTGTGTGTGCACGAATCACTACTGCCATAGTATTGTTTCCTGGAGACGGTGTTGTAGGTTTGAGAAGAAAAATGATGAATCCCAAGTTGGACATTTACATGTCATGGAAGGAAAAGGCTTACAACAGTGCTGCAACAAAGGCAAGATGATCACACATAATTTTGAAAAGCTGCCTTTTACAGGCCCATGATTGACAATGAACATTCATGATTATTGCATAGTGCATATGCCCATCAATGTTTTTTTTTCTTTCTTTCCACCGGACACTGAGCAGTTCTTTTTTTCTTCTTTTTTTCCCCTTCAACACTACTATCATTAGCAAGATAGTGCTGCATCACAGCAGGACAAAAGAGCACATGAACATTAAAAAGGACAGGGTTGATAGTAAGACATCATCTCATCACACTGCACGTTAATATGTACTTTAATATGTACTAGTTTGCATGCAATTTGTAGGAGACACATTCCTGATTTACAGGCCGTCAGACTGCAGAGGTCAGAGAGAAAGCAAGGGAGGGAAATAAATAAACAAAAATGATACGGTATCAAGAGAGAGTGCTACTGTGTGTAGATATCATTAATTAGGTCAGCCGTCAACAACCATCTTGCCACCAGTCGAGCACCAATCAAGGAGTAGTAGCATGCCATGCATAAGTCCTGCCGACATGTGGGACCCAATTGGCGAGCGTGTGGCCCTGGTACACTGAGATCATGCATGAGGCAACAGGGCACATGGTGTGGTCGTCGAAGCAGGTGTGGTACCGAAAACATGAGCGTTGAGGGTTTGAGGGCTTGGACTTGGCATGCCAACCATCGATCGAGTAGGAGATGAAGAGAGACTTGTTCATGGCATGGACCGGACATGACTGACTGACCGGTGAATGAGCAGGCAGGCTGGGAAGACGGATGGTGTATGGTCCTAGACTCCTGGTCCATGAATTCTTTGGTCACCAATAATCATCATGTATCCCTGCACTGCATAGTATATGGCTGCAGCAGCAGAGGAGGCATGACATGAGAGGAAACGAACCAAACGAAATACTCTGTCCCCTGAAAATAGCGAAGAGATATCAAGAAGAACCATGATGAGCATCCTTCCGATCGATCCGGGCGGAAGAATGAAGAGACACAATGCGTGGTTGGTACCTTGAATTCCGGGGTCCCTGGATATGGTACTTCTAGCAACAAGCCGTGCCATTGAGCATGAATGATGGCTTGCTGTGTGTTGTTGGATTTGTAGTTAGTTCATCTAGAAGACATGGAAGGATACTCTGTTCCGGTCGGTCGGCACTCTGTAGTGGACACGTCAAGGGGCGAGGAGCCAGCACGGCAGCGATCTGTGCGCGGTGGATGGCTTTAGGTAGTGGAGAGATTCTGGTGAAGGGCTTTTTTTTTTTTTTTTTTGCAAATTAAAGAGGCATCGGCGGCGTGCCGTGCCGTGCCGTGCGTGGTGGGGCTCGTCTCGCCAGCCGCGGTTGATGCGTTGAATCGCTGAGGTGAGCAGAGGCTGTGCCCAACACTTGCATCCATGGAGAAAAATGAAGAAGGCATGGAGGAGGAGTCTGTAGTGGAGCACGCGAGTGATGAAGCGCACCACCAAATGAAGTAAGCAAGAGCTGCTCGTGCTCAGTGCTGGCCTACCTACTCCGGCCGGCCGGCGTCACCAGCACCGCCGCGTGACGATGGAAAAATGATGTTTTTTTTTTTTTTTTTTTTTTTTTTTTTTTTTTTTTTTTTTGAGGAGATGGAAAAATGATGGTGATTGCTTTGACTGGCCGGCTTTGTTACTGGACCTGGGCCTTGGGCATACGAACGAGCCGGGCTGTGTTCCTTGGGCCCCGGCTGCCTTAATACTACTATCAAAGCTGACTCTCAATTTGCTCAACAAAAAAAAAAAAAAAGCTGACTCTCAATTATTCTTATTGGAGTTGGCTAATGTCCGCACATGCATGCTGGAGCGCTTCCGCCAGCACACCCCAAATTGGAAACCTGCTCGCTAACCTGCCATAATTAGAAACTTGCGCGCTAACCTGCCGAAGCTAAACGAAAAGCAAATTGATGAGCGGGCACAGAACCCGTCTAACACATTACGCAGTAGAAAAACAAATTAAATCGACCTCGTCTCCATCCTTCGGCAAAGATGCATCTGGAGATCTGAGAATAGCCATTTACGTACATAAAAAAACAAATCCTTCGGCAAAGATGCATCTGGAGATCTGAGAATAGCCATTGCTACGTACATAAAAAGCAAATCCTTTGACAACTAGCACCCATAAGTAATTTAACCCATGTCACGAATCATATATTTGGAACTTCTTTTGTTTTACCTTCCTTGAGGAGAATTTGTTGAAAAGCAATACATATCTAATATAAGAAAAAAAATCCATAAACCACAAAAATGCTATAGATCACTAGAAATTGGCATCTGTTGTTGCCAAGAAAGAAACAAGCACAGTTGGTGTCACCTTCACACCAGACGCAAGGTGGAAGATTTTACAAAGTCAATAGCTAACACTTAGAACCAAAGAATATATAGCCTGGCATTCCACTTCCTCCAGCTTTTTATACAGCATCAGCATGCTTTATAGAACATTTCAGCCTTCTGAAAAAAAAAAGGTTCATAACAGTGAGACAAAAAAAGAGAAACAACTTTGTGACACTGATTTGCACTTTGTGCTCTACATTTTTGCAAATGCGTTCTAATATATTACTTCCCTGAAGCTATATAGTTGCTTCAACTTTATGAAATCAATGTTTATACAATTTGAGAATCTCAGTGAAAAATCTGATAGTCTAGTTTTAACATTGAGCTCACTTTTCAGCTGCGAGATCCACATCTTTGTACATATACTATTTCAGAGGTTAGGATGTCACTAGATCAAATACATTCTATTGCTCAAAAGCAGCATGAGACATGATTTACAAAATAACCGCGTTTGAAAAAATCTTATTGTACTACAACTACAGAAGGAGAAGGTAACAAGCAGAACGTCCCCCAAAACAAAGTAATAAGCAGAAGGGACTCGCTGTTTCTCCATGCAGCCACAAAAGAGTGATAGGTACAAATAAGCTACCTTCCTATAACTGAACAGTAAAAAGTAAAATCATATAACATGAACTTATAAGTTTCCTGCAAATGCTAAACTATTTTAAGAAAATGCAGAATTGCTTAAAAGATTATGTAAAAAAAGCATATTAACATGAACCAAAATGCTAAAAATGTTCACATAAATGCTTAATGTTTCAAGTTGAACTCAGGTTGGACAGAACATGGAATTAAAATGCTGACCAGTATTGTAAAACAAAGAGTAGAGAACAAAGAATACTACATTATGATCATTTATGTACCTCATGCTTATGTATGGTGCCCTGTGTTGTCGAGGTACATCCTTTTGCTTCTTTAGCTGACCCAATACCTTTCAAAAGGATATATCCATATCAGCTAGTAAATATGCATATTGACATATTTTCATGTCAGATTAAACCAAAAAAGTTGCGACGGCATCATTCCGTGATGATGGTGGAGTTTTATTCTATCACATCTTTTTGGCTCTCGCAAGTGCTATGTCAATGGTCTTAATTTAAGATGAGAGAAAATCACTTCAGTCATGTTAAGTTACAAAAAAAGCTTATTTGTACTGCTAAAAATGCTTATTAGTTACCAATAAAATGTTTTACAATATTTGCTATAATGCAATGATGGGTTATAAACACGAAAATAACAGCAAATAATGTAGAGGAAATCTTCAGCACACACATTACACGCTGCATGCATGTCTACATACTAAAATGTAAAATTCAGTCAATAAAGCTTTTAACCCGCAATTTTGCCCTTAGATATGACTTCCTCACCTACCAATCTTAACTTATTGCATATGGTTCTAACACAATTGGAATTGACTTACGTGCATGGTAGAAACCTACCTTTTGTGATCAGTGAAAAATGCTTATAGATGAAGACTAGATTGTTGGTGGAAACACGTGTGCAGGTTCCAGAAAAGATGTTTTTCCTAAACTTGCTTTCAGGTATCACTAAAAGTGCTTATTAGTATATATAGAATTGCTGTTAGAAATGCTAAAACCTGCTTTTACATGTGTGCAGGTTCCAAAAAAAATGTTTGTCTTAAACTTGCTTTGAGGTGTCACTAAAAGTGCTTGTTAGTATATATCGAGTTGCTGTTAGAAATG
This sequence comes from Eragrostis curvula, assembly GCA_007726485.1. Taxonomy (NCBI): domain Eukaryota; kingdom Viridiplantae; phylum Streptophyta; class Magnoliopsida; order Poales; family Poaceae; genus Eragrostis; species Eragrostis curvula. The sequence goes on along the minus strand of CM017440.1, from coordinate 136,195 downwards.
CTAACCTGCTTTACATGTGTGCAGGTTCCAGAAAAAATGTTTGTCTTAAAACTGCTTTCAGTTATCACTCAAAGTACTTATTAGTATATATAGAATTACTGTTGGAAATGCTAAAACCTGCTTTTACATGTGTGCAGGTTCCAGAAAAAAATGTTTGCCTTAAAATTGCTCTCAGTAATCACTCAAAGTACTTATTAGTATATATAGAATTACTGTTGGAAACGCTCAAACCTGCTTTGACATATGTGCAAAGAAAAAGTGAGGTTCTGCAATCAGTGTATGACCATGAACATATGTTGTAGTTCAGATGTGGACTGACTAAATCTTCCTTCTAATTGTATCCACATTTTATACTCACGTCTAACGACCTTATCCAAAGAAATTGCAAGTGATCTAAAAATGCTTTTGCAGTGCATACTAATTAAAAAGAAGCTATAGATCTGAACCCAAAATTTTGTACGCAGGCGGTGCCAAGCAATCTTTGCTACTGGAATTAACTAATTTGTTGCAGAAGATACTGCAGATTTAAGATTGCCTACATTGTTCGAATTGAGGCTTCACTAAAAGAGACACATAAATGACAGAAATGAACAAGACAGCTGGAACCTAGTTGTTTCAAAGATGTTCCTTGCTCTTAAAATGGATCAGCAGTTACAAGAACTACGGAAAGACACCTATTCATGGTGCTTATCATGCAAGGTGGTGCATGGGAAAAATGCGCAGACATGAAGCAAAATGTGCTTATGCTTATGAGGAAAAGTGCTTATGCTACGGGAGAAAAGTGCTTATGCTGCAAAAGAAAAATGCTTATACTGAAAACATGATAGAAAAGAGCATGCACACCACTTAGCAGTTTTACAATGTTAAACTGAAAAACTACCTGAAGACAATAATTTATGTCCAGGTGATACCTTGATGATTAAGACATTCAACTAGCTTATATACAATGAACAGTAGAAAAGTTTTTCGTGTACAGGCAGCAAGTAAAATGCTAATCATGTAGAAATGAAATGCTTATCATAAGTCCGTTTTAAAGTTATGAAATGTGTACCTCGTTAGACCTACCAGGTCTGTCTTAGATGCAACAAAGCTCTCAATGTCCTCGATACGACCCAGGAATGATTCATGTATGACCGCATCAGCAGAACTTTTCAGCTGAAAAGTAAGGAAAAAAAAGGTAGAATGTTAGATACTTTTATGGAAAGCATTTCTTAATATTTTCAACAGCAATTTTTCAGTGAGCGTTAGCTAATCTAGTATGTGGAAAAGCATGTCTGGTATGGCCATATCAGGTAGAGGCAATATAGTCTATCAGGTAGATTTCAGGTAGATTCAATAGTCTATCAGGTAGAGGCAATATGGTATATGTAAAAACAATAGCACTAACTATGTTTATTACCATGAATCCGGGCTGAACTAAGAAAAACTATTCAGGGAGAACTGGACAGTGAGTTTTAGTTCAAGGAGGAAGCACATTAATTTATTAAGCACAGAGGAGAAATTAAAGCAAATGTAGTTCTCCTTGAATAATTGTGAGCAGTCCAACATATGAGAAAACAACCAAAGCCCTTGTTGCAGTTCTAATAGTATCAAAAGAAAGTGAAGATATAGATGATTGAGCAGTTGCCCAATGTGATGGAACAGCGAGGGACAAATAAGAAAAGAGTCAAAAACATGAAGCTATGGAACCATTCGTAAACAGATCGAAATCGCCAACTACTAATGTACTACCACTTGATATAAAATGATTGAATACAAGACTAGATCAAGCAAAAAAAAAAAGGCGGTGTTTCCTTGGCGAGATTTAGGCATGCTTCAGACTATGATTCCCAAGAAAATATGGAACAGTGTTTATCTATACAAAACCATGAAAAAGAGGTGTTGACTGCATGTTAGCATAATTCTAGAATGGGAGGCTCATAACACTATGATCCGAAGCAAAAACTGATCTACACTTTTCTGTAAACCTAGAAAACGATAAGCCAATGGGTTCACAAAAACTGAACAATTCAATGATGGTATCAAAAGCTTCAGAGAAACACACCAGCGTGTCAAGCTTAAGCAGCAGCTAGATGTGGAGATAACGAGCAACAAATCCAGGGATTAGTCAACAACAGTTTAACCTGTAGCTTACAACTGTGCTTCTAGAATCACGGTGCTTCATTCCTGCAGCGACCTCTAACGCGGGACAACCAAAAACCATGACGGAAGCAGCCGAGATCAGAGCAGAGCACACCATGGGCATCGCAGGAACACACTAGGCAAAAGAGATTGCAACAAGTATGGGGGATAGCAGAAGATGTGAGTGCTCACAGCAGTGCAGATGCGAGGACCAACAAGCTCTGGACGGTGCACCTCTTCCGCCGCCTACTGCTCCTCCGCCTGCCCCGTCGCCTTCCGCCGCCTGCTCTCCTGCATTCCGTGGCCTGCTCCACCACCTTCCTTTTCGCGGCCTGCTCCTCAACCTCCCTTCCGCCGTACTGGTCCTACACCACAGCGTGTGAATCCAATCAACAAATAGGAGGATGAACAATTTCGAAGCAAAATCGATTCGAATTGGATGAACAGGGTCGATTTTACCATAGTGGAACGATGGAGTCACCTTCCTTTGTGCCTCACCGGGCTTGCGATTGCTGCTCGCCTGCTGAAATTAGCACAATCACAAACCCTAATCATGGGGAAAAAATCGCTCGGGTGCGAGAGAGGAACTAGAGAGAGAAAGCAACCTAGAGAGAGAACGGCTGGGGACGAAATGAACCGAAGCGGCGCGACGAAAAAAAATTCAACATGGGTCCAGTGCGGAGGTGGAAAGCGACAACGCGTTGAAAGGTATCAGCAATCGTCGGATTGCAATCCGACGGAGGACGGCGTGTGCGTGCCACCGCGCACAGGCACGCACGGCCCGAAAACAAGTCTTTACCTTATTTTTTTTTACCGAGAAGATAAAGACGGGATTTTTCTGCGTTGACCGCAGAGGTGGCAATCAGGAACGCGTCATCGCTGCGAGTTGCGACGCGGCCCTTAAACCGCGTTCGTTGAGGAGGTTGCCTTCAACAACGAGGAAAGCTCAAAGGGTACGGTTAACCAACACAACAAAAGAAAGAGCCTCTCTCTCCCTCCTTCCTTGGTCACGAATCAACTGTGCGTCGCTGCCTTCAAAGGGCTGAAGTCAGCCGATCCTGATCCAATCAACTAACCCCAAAGCAAAACCTTTTCTCTTCAACATCTCCACCCCAACCAATCAATCGTCCGCGGCGGAGGAGCAGGCAAGGATTCTTTGATTCCTTCTGCAGTGCAGGCCCCCCAAATCGCATCGCATCCAACAGGTGCGGCCCTCTACTCGCCTCGCCTGATCGGAGGGAGAGAACCGCCGCCGTCCTGCTCGCCCGCCCGCCCGCCACCATGAGCTTCATCTTCGGCAAGAAGAAGACCCCAGCAGGTACTGCTCCACACCTCCCCCCCCCCCCCCCCCCCCCCCCCCCCCCCCCCCAATCCTCTTCTCCCTTCCTCCCTATTTTCCTCTTGTGGATGGATGGATTAATTCAAGCAAGACCCGACGAAACTCCTCAACTCGCTCCGTTGCTGTCGACGCGCAATCGATGGACGAATTTGACTTTTTTTTTTCTTCTTTCCCACAACGTATGGGGGTCAACCCTGGTTCACGATCGATCCCATTGAACATTCACACGCGTCGTGTTGAACAAATACATAGGGAGGGGGGGGGGGGGGGGGGGGGGGGGGGAGATTCTTTCCCTTCTTTTTAACTGGTTGTCTATCAAATTGATCCACTTGTTATCACTATTATGACAGTCCAACATGGAAAAATTACAATGGTGTGGTATTTTTGTTCTAGTCCATTGTTGTTGCTACCAGTGACTTGCTATCAGAGACCAGAAATCCTACCGAACTGTGATGCTTCTGTAGTGCCCACTACAGCTGGATATGATTACGCTGTTGATTTCATTTCGTCCTCTTTTGACATTGTTTTTTGCAAAAGATCACATTGAAAACTCAGTGTGTTAATCGCGTCTTGTTGAACACATATATAGGGAGGGGGGAAAAAGGATTGTTTCCGTTCTCTTTAACTGGTTGTCTATCAAATTGATCAGCTTGTTATCACTATGACAGTCCGACAAGGAACAACAACAATGATAAGATTGGGTTTATGGTGTTTTTGCTCTTGTCCATTGCCATTGCTACCAGTGACTTTATCGTGACCATGAATCCTACGAAACTGTGCTGCTAATGTGGTAGTAGTACCCACTACAGCTCGATATGATTACACTGTTGATTTCATTTCGTCCTCTTTTCACATTGTTTTCCTCCGGTTTGGTGCATGGCAGAGCTGCTGCGGGAGAACAAGCGGATGCTGGACAAGTCCATCAGGGAGATTGAGAGGGAGAGGCAGGGCCTGCAGGCTCAGGAGAAGAAGCTCATTGCTGAGATCAAGAAGGTGGCCAAGCAGGGCCAGATGGTGCGTGCCACCCCTTCTCTCTTGTGTCAACTTAATAGTCAAATGTCTGTTTTTCCTTATTATACTTGTCGATGTTTATTTATCAGTGTGCTTCTGTGAATTCCGGTATTTTTCCATGTTGCGAGTCAAGTGCTCTGAAAAGAAGATCCAGATAAAATTATTAATTATATTCCTGCTCATAGCCCAACTATGCTAAAAACTGTGTCCTGTCAATCTCATTTATTCTAAGCAGATGTTGCTCCATCTTGTGGATGTGTTTGAGCGCTGATTTAACGAACTAGGAGTACGTAAAAATAATTCACTTCATTCTACTTTTAAGAACTCAGTCTTGTTGAAGTTGTCTATTTCAGAGCAGTGTAACCCAAGTTTATCTCTGGATAGGATATAGCCAATTTGATGTAAACCACCTTCGGACACATGAATCATGATAGATGTTTGTTGCTGTTATGTTCCCTTTTCTAATATTGACGGGTTGGGGCAAATGCTCACCTTTCATATTCTGAACATTCTGAACATGCTCTTTTCGTAGCCACCATATATTATTTTCAATGTGATGTATGTTATTCTCAGGGAGCTGTGAAAATCATGGCAAAGGACCTTATCCGCACAAGACACCAGATCACTAAATTTTACGCCCTCAAGTCCCAGCTACAAGGTGTTTCTCTTCGTATTCAGGTAACTACAAAAATTTAAGAGCATGCTATATTTGTTCGGATACATTTTGAGCTCCATATATTGTTTAAATTCTTCTGTTATTATTATTATCAAAGTTCATGAGCCCTCTGTAAAATCTGTTAATGAGTGGTACCCAAATTTCAGACACTGAAATCAACACAAGCGATGGGTGAGGCCATGAAGGGTGTCACAAAAGCCATGTCACAAATGAACAGGCAGATGAATCTTCCGGCGCTGCAGAAGATAATGCGGGAATTCGAGATGCAAAACGAGAAGATGGAGATGGTTAGCGAAGTGATGGGCGACGCCATTGATGACGCGTTGGAGGGTGATGAGGAGGAAGAAGAAACAGAAGAGCTAGTGAGCCAAGTCCTTGACGAAATTGGCATCGACATCAACTCAGAGGTAACAATGCTGTGGCAGAATTATTATGTTGATCCTGGCATATAATAGTATGCTAATAGTAGTGTAACACTGAATTTCTGCTCTAAAAACTAGCTTGTCAAGGCTCCTGCGACTGCAGTTTCCAAGCCAGTTGCAGCGGGAAAGGTTCCTGCTCAAGCTGAAGCTGCCGGTGGGATGGATGGGGGCATAGATGATGACTTGCAGGCGAGGCTCGATAATCTGAGGAAGATGTGATGATTTGATTCTGACAAAAATATCCCTTCGCTTTGTCTGTAGTTTTGTACGAAATATATAGCCACTTGGGCAAATCCTGTTGACATGATGTTATTTGCAGTGTTTGGCGTTCCCAGTTGTATATAGAGAATATGTGCTGAATTTGGTACCACACATGAGGAGGATTTGCGTTTTGTCCTAATCCAAACCAGTTCCCTTTGGCTACAGTTTTGAAGCTGCAATCGTTATGTTCCTGCTGACTATGTTGTGTTTGCCTTGTCTGGCGTTCGTATTGATTTTGCGGATTCGTTACTGAGTACTGAAAAACCAATTCGTGGCGCCGTGGTGCTTGTGAGCAATACCAATACTTTCAAGTTTTCCTTCCAGTACTAAATAACAATGTGATTATCCAAATTTCACATACATGTTGGGCATGAGCAGAAGCATGTCCAAAATTTCAACAACGCCCATAAAATTAAAACGCATACATAAAAGGTGACCGCACAGATAGATCATAGTACGTGGTTCACTAGATACGTAGGAGTACTTGGCTCCTCAGGCGTCGACCGGAGCACGGCGTAGTGGGCCCGCGCTGCCACTCGTCGACGACGGAGGCGGCGTTGGTCTGTGGAGATGGTGGACGCACACCGGCAGCACCTCGCCGCCGGCCAACGCTATGCCGCGCATCTGCCCTCCGGCGCCTCCATCTCCAACTGTTCCTCGCCGCCGGCTTTGCCCGGCTTGCACGAACGGAAGCAGTGTATCACCCACACGACGGCGAGTACCAAGAAGACAAGGACGACAACTCCAAACCCAGCCACTGAAAAGATTAATAACCCCATGTCAGCTGCCGTCGGCGGCGCGGGCGGCGCCTTGTGCCAGCTCCAGCCGTACTCCCCTCCGGCGCCCGCCATGATCGAGATACCGCCGGCGTCCTCCTCGATCTTCTACTTCTTGGATGGATGGATCGCGATCATCTTTGGACGGCTGCAAAGTCGAACGACCAAGGACAAATGAAAATCTTTTGACGATGGTGGGTTGCTAGGAAAACCTCGATCTAGTAGTAATATATAAAGATTTCCCCCATAGTCGATCTAGGATTAAACGTGATACAAAATAGAGAAATTAATTTGTCACATCAACTCCAAGACAGCAAGGCTGTCTGCCACACAACACAATAGTTGAGTTGCATTGACAACGTAACCCAGTTTTCGCCTATGGCATATATATATATAGCGTTGCTTGCACTATCCAGTCCGTCCGAGCTAGGAGAATTCATATTTTACCATGAAAGGTGTCACCCCCGGTTTAAGCCAAAACTAAATGCTCATCTATATGTGTGTCCAGAATCAAGTTATATATATATAAGACAAAGTATAGTAAAACAGAGTAACCAATGTCATAAATACATCGTATAATATTACAATAATGTCTTGAAAGACTAGAGGAATACAAACACGCTAGCGGAAGACTCCATAACTCTACAGGCAATCGACCAGGGGTTCCACAAGCTTAGACTTCTCCATCATCTTTAAGCGATCAATCTTGACTCTCTGAGCAGCATATCATGATTGTAGAGGAAATACCAAGCGTGAGTACATGTCGTACTCTGCAAGTGTGGGAAAGTATATGAAATGCAAGCTTATACAAGAAAGGCCATAGCAGAAAAGCAACTTAACTAAATACATTATTAAAACACCTATATTACTAAGTGAAATAAACCCCCCAAAAGTTAATAACACAAGGTCAACTATACAAGTTACTCCACCTGTAAAGCTAAGGGTTACTCCACCCTAACCAACTTACAGGTTACCCCACCTGTAGAACAAACGGGTTACTCCACCCAAATCTGGTTACCCCATCAGATCCCCCAACCATTCCCACTAATCATGTGAGGATCCGCTCCTGACCGTGAGCACGGTTGTCATGACAGTTTTACTTCTCTGCAGAGGTGCACAACTTTACCCAAAAGGTGGTGATTTCATCATCCGTCGATGACTAAAGTCTCCATGTTGCCACTTCACACTACCGAAAATGTGAGGCCAAGAGATCACCACATGGTCTTTCAAAGTGCTTCCCAACCGGCAAACATCCCATGCTAAGGTTCCACCGCTGTGGGATTACGCCATCCAGACAGAAGCCCCCTCTTGCATCGTGGCTAGGATTACTCCATCCATCATCTAGGAATGAGATTACTCCATCCCACCTCTCTTCCTCGAATGCCGCCAAACTGGGAAGATATCATCCTACTTGACAAAGTCTACCACAATCAACCTTGTGCTTTGTGCTGTTGTCCTGGGTTGCCGCTCCACGAACCGGTCCTTAGGATCCCAAGCAGGTACTAATCACAACCATGAGTACAAAGCAAGTACTCGTGCATACCCACACCATCATCAAACCATCCTCCTGCTTGGATCCCCTAGATTTCTGATGTTGCTAAAAAGGATTACACCATCCCCATAATTAATGTTCATGTGAATCATTAGTCAAGATTATTAATCAAATTAACAACCATCCCAAGACAGCAAGCAAAGCAGAACCTACCCATCAAACCAAAATCATTTACCACTCCCAGACGACAAGAAAATAGTAAGGAACAGGATAATGACACATATGATTCAAGTTTAACGCAATGCATAACTAAACTAGAGGGAAAAAACAATAGGTTCAGAATGCGTCAAGGGCACTTGCCTCAAAAGAAGTTCTGCTGCTCAGAGTCTTCACGTCTTGATCTCCTTACCGATAGCCCTTGAACAATTGCGCATTCTCTCTATTAACGATAACATGCAAAGCAAACGAGCACAAGCAATAAGAAACAATACACCAGATAGTACCAAAATACTACAAAAACAGTATCAACAGATAGTACTCGCCGCTACGATCGCGTGAGCGCAAGAATCACTAAAAACGGAGATATGAGTCAAAAGTTATGATGTTTCAAAAATCAAGGATTGGATCAGGAAAAACAGAAATGCTTAGGGACAGAAACGTGAGCGTTCCCGTTGATTGGATGTATATTTTAGGACAAAGTTTTCCACAAGAATATGCGCAATGTTGTGGAACATGTTGAAAACATGTTGATTGGGGCACTGGTTTACCTGAAAAATAGATTAAATAGTTGGATTTAGATGGGGTTGTCCTGGAACAGTTAATGGTGACATTGCGTTCCTGGTCGATTGCTAAATGATCTCCGAGAATCCTTTGGAGAATCCTTTGGGTGCCATTGGGTCTGGTGGATCGTTGGCAGGCAAGCTGGACTGCAGAAAGAGTAAATCGGCCCATGGAAAGAAAAGAAAGAAAAATGTGAGAAAGAAGAAGAGGGGCCACGGAAATATTGATGTTCATGAGATTTGAATTCCTTCAAGACGCTTAATTACGTACGAGTACACACACATTTCTACTTCTACTAGGAGTGGTCTCTACTCTCTACATATTTACACGCAGAAGCAGCAGACACCAGTGAGAAGGAGCTCGATCCCTCGCTCGCCGCCGCGGCAGGAGGAGGAGCGAGCGGCGCGCGGCAGAGCGGACACGTGGCGCGTTCCCGCAGCCACTCGCCGACGCATGCGGCGTGGAAGTAGTGCATGCACGCCGGCAGCACCCTGACGGCCTCGCCGTCGGCGAGATCCGACAAACACACCCCGCACGCGGCCTCTCGCCACCCGCCCGCCCGCCGGTACGTGCACACCAGCGGGCCCACCGACCGCACCATCTCCACCGCCACCGTCGACGGCGGCGGCGGCTGCTGCTCTTGGGGCGGCGGTCTGTCTCCCCCGCCGCTGTCGCCGCGGGCAAGAACGCTCGTGGGCGCACGGCCGCCGCCGTCGCCGCCGGCGTTGTGCTGCGGCTTGAGCGCGCGGAGGCAGGAGCAGGTCAGCTTGACGACGATGGCGACGACGGCCAGGCCGAGGACCACGACGATGGCCGCCGTGTACTGCCACGACAGGGCGGAGACGTGAAGCTGTTGGCTGTTCCCACTGGTGTAGTGGTAGGTGGACATCGAATCGATGGATCCCGAGTCACGCACAGTAAATGTTCAAATTTCATCAAGACTGTATAATCACCTTATTACGAAACGAGTGTTGTTCATCACCGTCACGGTTTTATAGAGGGGACAAGTAAGGGTTAACCGCGACGCTTACGAGGAGGAAGGATCAGTCACTTGTTGCCATCCATCAATCAATCCATGGAGACCTGCTCAAGGGATATTTTTCTTTTTCTTTTTCCCCTTCTTCTATAACGGACTGCCCGAAGGAACAATGGCATGGACATCTCCGTTTCTTGGTCGATCTGATTGGAGGAGTAATTAACTGTGAATTTTGATCGCTACACAAGGAGTGGAGATTTTCTCAGTGTACAGAACATAAGTATTTGGGTGAAATTATTTGCATCCGACCGCTATGAATGCAAACATAATAAGCATGATGTCTTTCTCAGGTGCTTGCAACTTTGGCAAAATAGACTACGTCAAACTTCTGATGTCAGAGATAATTAACCATCCCAATTTCTACTTTTTTATTCGTTTTGCAAGGACCCGAAAGAAAAAAGTCCATCAGAGGTCTGCACATCAAGAGTAAGGCTTTGCTTGGATCCACCTTCTGAACTTTTAACTGACAAATTTTAGTCACTTTGAATCCAAACATAACTTTCTAAAAGTGACTAAATTTTTAGCAAGCCCGCCTCCTAAACTCTTAGCCCACAGTCACCACAACCATCTTAAAAATGACTAATAAACATAAAAAAGGCAAGAAACACATAAAAAAGGCAAAAAAAATCTAAAAATCAAAGACATTAGTCAGGGATTCAAACAAGTGTCTCTTAAAATTAGCCGACTAAAGGATCCAAATAAGGCCTAAATCAATTTTTGATCACAAAATACCTATCCAGCTAGTTTTGAATTTCCACCCAAAAAATGGACCAAACCAACAAATACTCTATTTCTGCTATGCTTTGCTTCTCCTGGAAGAAAAACAGAGCAACCAACACTCTATTTCCTACGCCCATATCTGCCTCTGTTTCCTTGCCTGTTCTGTTCTACCTCTGCAGCCCCCTGCCTCGCTCCTACCCGCGCACTGCTCTCCCTCTCTCTCTCTCTTTCTGGCAACCAGCGTCAACAATTTAAAACCGGAGGGAATATATAACAAACAACGAGCTTCCCTGAAAGCCTTGCGCGGCTCCAGCTCCTCTGGAAGCCAACGACATGCAGTGGAAAATAAGACCACAAATCAAAGAATATCTTGCTACGAATTTCATAAGCTCGCATTTTAATTTTCTGACATTTCAGTAAATGTTGTTTATTTTATTACAAATTGGTTTCTTGTGTCTTTTGGCTAGTTCCCGCCAAATGATCTGCACCAACCTTTGGGCTTTCTCCTTGGCATTTTTAGGACTAAAGGGGGTCATGCCCCCCCCCCCCCCCCCCCAATCAAAACATTTAATACACACTGATAAATTGGCTATTGATTCTAATGTAACACTAAGAAATGAGTTACATATGCACTAGTAAGAGTATCTCCAATAGTTATGTAAAAAAGGGCCCCTAAACCTTGGTTTAGGGAGTTTCTAAATCAGTTTTGGTAGTACCAAAAACCTGGCCCCAGTAACCTGGAGCTCGAAGCTCCGTCTCTGGCTGTCTTCTAATAGGCATGTGAATTTGGGAGCAGAAAGTAAATGAAGATTTGGTTCTGAGAAGAAAAATAATTAACCAGGAGTTGTACATTATTAATGACTAATGAGCACAGGAACCCCCCAAGCCACAACAATCCCCATGCCATCAGCAGTGTGGTAGAAGGAATTGCTTTTAAATCAATTGTATATATCAAACAAATATTCCCACCTGATTTCAAATTTCCACCCAAAAAATGGACCAAACCAACAAACAGACACTCTCTGTTTCTGCTCTGCTTCGCTTCCCCTGAAAGACAAAACAGAGCAACCAACACACTCTGTTTTCCTATAGCCTGCTCTGTTTCAGCTTTCCAGCCACCGCCTCGCTCCTACCACCCGAGCAGCAGCACTGCTCTCTCTCCTTTTTCCTCTCGCCTCCGGTGAGCTGCCACCCCCCAGCTAAGCTAAGCTAATCTAGGTGCGGACGAGGATTTCCTCGAGGGAGACGGAGGAGAATTGGTGTTGGAGGTCGGCGGAGGAGCTGTGCGTTGGCGTGGGGGTGGGCGTGGTCTCTGCGCGGCACATGGGGCAGCTGGTGCTCCCGCGCAGCCACGTGTCGATGCAGTCGCCGTGGAAGTAGTGCATGCACTCGGGCAGCACCCGCACCGGCTCGCCGTCGGCGAAGTCGGCCAGGCACACGGCGCACGTCGGCTCGCTCCACTTTTCTTCTTCCACCTTCCGGCCGTACGCCTTGACCAGGTGCACCCGCGACGACGACGACGACATGTCCACGCTTTCCTCCTCCTCTTCCTGCTGCTCGCCGCCGGCGGAGGAAGGCTGCTGGTGGTGATGTCGGTGGCGGCGCCTGCTCCGTTGGTTGTTGTTGCGGCGGCAGGCGGCGAGGACGCAGTGGTGCAGCAGGAGCAGCACCGCGAAGCACATGACGCAGAGCAGCCCGATGAACACCGGCGTCCGGTACGCCTCCACCGACGAGCTCATCCTCCTGCCTGCTTGCCAACAACACAGCCAGATGATAGTACTACAGCTACCTAGCTGCTGTGCGACGAGGTTTGGGCCGTCGTAGGTGAAGCATGATCAAGCTGTGTCTTTTTTGTTAACGAGAGAGCGATTTGAGGCAACCGTTGGCCACTTTTATGACAATGAGCGGATGGCGAAAGGGGACAAAGGCCCGCAGCGGTGGATTCGAGGGGTGGATGCCTTTGATCGCTGCTACGTTCACGGATGTTTGTGCCGTTTCTTGTTCCATTGTGTTTGGAACCAATAGCAAAGTCTCTTGGCTGTCGGCTAAATAGGTTGACATATGCAACAACTTCATACACGAGACTCGATCAACTCAACCTTAAATAAATTATTACAGAAATTGATGTTCCAAAAAGAAAACACATGGAATTCAAAATGTCTCTGGAGAAGGAGAATTAACTATCTAGAGTAATTATTTTTCACGACTAATTGCAGCACTGCGCTAATAAGAAGAACCTAATGAACCTCCACTGCGTGCACCATCTAGCTAGAGTCGGTGTCGCTTCTTATTCAACTGACTGATTGATCAGCTAGCACGTCCGGCGGCGTGGAAGATCGATCCTAGCTAGTCAGTCCTGCGTGGGGCAGAAGACGACCTTGATCTCCCTGGGCGCAACACAGTCCTGCGGCGTGGCCTCCACGTCCGTCGCGTTCGTCCTCGTGTCGGGACACACCTGCTTGAACGCCGCCGCCGACGACGCGCCGGCGCCGCACCCTTCTCTTGGCGCCCGGGCGCCGCAGAGGTCGACGGCGCAGCCCAGGGCCGGGCACCGGCGGCCCTGCGCGAAGCCGTGCGGCGTGATGACCACCGCCACGTTGAACCCGTCCACCAGGCTCACGCTGTACGCCGCCAGCCCGCCCGGCCCGCCCACGCTCACCTGGGCCACCGTCACCGGCGGCGACTCGCCCGTCGCGCACCGGGCCACCCGGGTCGAGCTGCCGCCGTCGTCCTCCTCGGCGGCTTGGCAGCCCGTGCGGGCCGTGACGCGGCCCGACCACGCGCCGGGCGGGAACGACAGCGTCGCCAGGCCCTCGCCGTTCCCGGCCAGCCGGCGGCCCACGGGCTCGCCGTCGTCGTCCACGGGGATGCCCGGGAGGCCCGCGTTCGCCGTCACCAGCGGCCACACCGGGAACGGGCACAGGTTGTGCAGCGTCAGGTTCGCCGTTGTCGACGGCGGCGGCGAGTCACCTGCTGCTGCTGCTCCGGCGAAGGTGGCCAGGAGCACTACCGCAGCAAGCGCCAAGACGACGATACTAGTAGTACCTTCTCCTACTAGTAGTGTCTTGGACGTCGACATGGTTGCTGCTCTCAAGTGTTTGTTGATGTGACAGTGGTAGTGACTAGGGAGTGAGAATTAATATAAGAAGAGGACTAGGTGAAGCGGAAATGGTGGCAGCCGGTGGTTAAGTAGCGGCGAACGCATGCGTGTATGTCAAGAGGCACGTATGGCGCCGCCAACTTTCTTCAGTTTGCAGAGCATCCGGTAGCGTAGAAACGAAACGACTTGTTTGCTTATGGCCATGGCCGTGGCCCGTGGAGTTCACCGGATCGCCTCCTCCTCTCTGCGTGGACTAGGTGTATGGACCAAGGGGTTTGGCGTTTATTAGGGAATTTTTTTTTTAAATAATAGTATTTTAATGATTAATCGCAGTTATGGGGTTCGATTAGGAAAAATAGCAGAAATGGGTGCCTGTCGGTCACCCAATCACCGACAGGTGGGCTATCGGTCACTGGACGACCGATTAGCTGTCCACGTCGCCTATCGGAGAGTCGACGCAAGTCCACGCACGCTGTCGGTAGCCCGGCAACCGATAGCAACCTGTCGGTAACGCGGAGCCCGATAGGAAGGTTGTCGGTAACGGCGGGCCCGATAGGTTGCTTATCGGTAACGCCGCGCCCGATAGGGGCCTGTCGGTCGTCCGGTGACCGACAGGCACCCAATCTTATCCGCTGCCCGCGCCGTCCCCTCTCTCTCTCTCCTCCATTCGAATCGTTCCGAGCGAACGACGGCGAGAGAGAGAGAGAGGGCGACGGGCGAGGCGAGAGGAGGAGGAGGACCGGGAGCCGTGGAGGAGCGCCTGTCGGTCACCCGCCGACCGACAGCGCGCTCGGACCGCGCGCGCGGTTGTCGCCGCGGCGAGGTGAGTCTTTTTTTTTTATTTTTCTGATTTGTTTAGTTAGGTTAAGTAGTTTGATTAGTAAACTAGTATAGGGATTAGTAAAGTAGCTTTAGATGAGTTTAATAATATTAGTGTATGGATTAGTTATGGATTAGTTAGATTAGTTAAAGGTATGGATTAGTTAAAGGTATGGATTAGTTAGATTAGTTAACGGTAGGGAAGTTAGTGTAAGTAGTAGAGTAGTATTTTTAGTGATTTGTAATGGTAGGTAGTTATTAAATTATGAAATGTAGAATTACTTTTGTTAAAAAGATGCATTGTTATCTGTTAATGAGTGTTAAAATATTTATGTATACGGATAAATTAATTATGTGAAACATATAATGCCGAGAGTAATTAATTTATTTTGAGCAGGATGTCCAGTGTAGTGAGTTTCCGAGTTTTTTACGGAGAAGGTCAAATTGAGCATCGTGATTATGGGGTAGATTTGAGTAATTTTCAGTATGTGGACAGTGTTTTGAATGATCCGGTAGAGATGCAGCGATGCGAAGTGTATGGCTGGTTACATAGTCTCTTGAATGTGAATCCTTTAGAGTATCGATTTGTAGTGAGAGCTATGATTCCTAAAAAGCGTGAAGGCTCATACAAATGGGAACTTGTGGAGGTGAGAAGCACTAAACATTGGAAGCAATTTGTCACTATGGGATTGCAACGGCATTTTGCTCACTTGTTGCTGGTGCAATGTAATCCGACAACGACCCGTCTGGAGGAGGAGGTTGATGACAATGTCGTAAATACAGAGCAAGATGGAGTCGTGGGACAAATTGTTCATGCGGAGCAATATGTTGGTGACAAGCCGAGTCATGTTGGTGCCGAGCCAAGTCAAGTTGCTCCAAATCCTGTGGTTCATCCAACTATTGAGGATGGGTCGCAAATAAATGTTGGCACACTAGAAGCAGATTCGGGAGAGGTCAACGAGGCAATTGTGGATGAAATGGACAGGGATGATGACGAGTTTCGTACTTTCGTTGATGGAACAGCCGGTCAGGGATGGGGCATGGGATATGAAGAGCCGCGGGACTGGATCAATATGGAGAACTTAGCTGTTAATGATGGTCACAATTCATGTTGGGAGTATGATGCTATAGAGGTCCGGCAGGGGCAGATGTTTCCTGATAAGATATCTTTTCAGCATGCCGTAAAGAGGTGGGCGTTCTCTGAGAAGAAGGAGTTCACGGTGGTCATTTCAAACCCGAGGACGTATGACGTCAAGTGCACGGCTCCGGGTTGCACATGGAGGGTTCACGGATACCTGCCAAAAGCTGAGACGTCATTTGTGGCGTCTATCGTGGTAGGCCATTCGTGTTCATTGGATAGGACTCTTCTGAAACACAAGAACATGACTACACAATTTGTAGCTGAGTACATGTATCCTGAGATTGTGCAGAAGACTGGTATGTCTCCTTTTGCTATAATGCTTGCCATAGAGAATCGACTTGGCTATGAGATAAGCTATGATATGGCATGGAGAGCGAAACAAAAGGCCCTGGAAAGAAGGTTCGGGACATATGAGGACTCGTACCACAACCTACCTGGCCTGCTTGAGCTTATGCAAGCTAGGAATATAGGTACTGTGGTTGCAGTGGACGAGTTTCAGAATACAAATGGGGACAGGGTCCTACGCCGTGCTTTTTGGTCATTTGGTTGTATGATACAAGCATTCATGCATTGCCGACCTGTTATTGCTGTGGACGGCACTTTCTTAACTGGGAAGTACAAGGGGCAGATCCTCACAGCTATTGGAGTGGATGGGGAGAATCAGCTTGTGCCAATTGCTTTCGCAATTGTGGAGAGTGAGAATACAGAGAGTTGGTTGTGGTTTTTGAGGTGGTTGAAGCGAGCGGTTGTTATGCAGAGACCCAATGTCTGCATCTTACATGATCGCCATGCGGGATTACTGTCAGCAATTGAAACGCTGCAGACAGACTATAATGATCAAGAATTTTGGCCCGACCTGCATAGTCGATGGTGCATGAGGCATCTGGGGGCAAACTTCTACAGGCAGTTTAAGAGCAAGCGACTTATGGATATGTTTAAGAAGTTGTGCAAACAGAACCGAAGGAGCAAATTTGACACATTATGGGGCGAGCTGGACAAGCTCACTGGCAACTACATGGACGATGTTAAAAAAAAGCCTCCTATGCCACGTGATGAGGAGCCGAAGGGGTTAGATCCTTTGCCCAATGAACCGCACGACAAAATTAGGCGCAGGAGGGGTGGACGAAGGGTGAACTGCTTCTCGGATTGGATAAAGGATGAGCCGATGGAGAAATGGGCATTGATTGCAGATACGGATGGATCACGCTATGACATTATGACCACAAATGGGGCAGAAGTTTATAATTGGGTATTGAAAGGGAGTCGGTGCTTGCCTTTAGTGGGGATTTTAGAGTGTATAACTCGTGGAATTCAAACATACCTGCAAGATCGCTATGCAAAAGCAGTTTTGCGTGTTGCCAACCCACAAGTGGTGTTTAGTGCTAAGATCACTGAGTACATCGAAGAAAAGAGTGCGAAGGGGCAGATGCACATGGTTAGGAGAACAGGTAATAGGGATTTCGTCTTTGAAGTGTTGTTGCGGGGTAAGAGCGGACTTGGGATTGGTCGATCCGAAGTTACGATGGAGTGCACATTGTGGCCAGAGTTGAACAAATGCGAGTGCAGTTGCAATAAGCCAAAGCTAATGCATTTGCCCTGCTCACATGTATTCACTGCATGTGCCAAGGCAAAGATTAATCCTCACCACTTTGTCTCACCGTACTACCTGAAGGAAGCTGTGATGGCTACATGGCAGGGCGAGCTACTGGGATGGCGGGCTGTGGCCGATTTCACAAAGCCACCAGAGGGTGAACGTATTTGGGTTCCAGATCCTGAAAAAAAGGTGACAGCAAAAGGTCGCAGAAAGGTTAGGCGTATAAAGAATGATATGGATGAAGCGAATGTCAAACGTCGTACAAAGGAGTGCTTGGGATGTGGTGGAGATCATCTAAGGAAAGATTGTAGCCGATACCCGGTGGAGAAGGGGCCCGACAACGTGGAGTTCAGGCGTGTTCCTATGCGGAAGCCAAGGAAGCAGAACCAAGAAGCTGGCCCATCGACTTAATTTCATGAAGTCTAATCTATTTATGTTTGTTTCTTTGTACCTGTATTCATCATGTGTGTAGAACTATGTCTTCCAATTCCGTATGCCTACGCTATCAAACAATGTGTGTAATAATTATTTGGAACACTACGTATTGTAATGTTTTAAGAAATGTTTGTTTATTTATTTTTCTATTTATATGTTAATGCTTTTGTGCACAATTACATGTTTCATAGGTAGATGGCTAACCTGGAGTTGATCGATCCAGTGATCGATGCTAAGCATCGATCACGCTCGCCTTCTGGGGAGCTTCACGACACACTGAGACTTAGGACTTTTGACGACTTCTGGAGTGTGGATCCACGTTGGACGCCGAGGTACGCATATGTCAATTGTAATTTTCAATAATTGTCTATTTCTTCATATTGTGTTTTTTCCTAAATTTAATGCTCTAACGCTCGAATGACAGGTTACGTGCGGCAGGGTTGCTACCTCTTGCCCAGTTGTTGGACCCGAGGGGCCGCAGGACCCCTCGTTTTCCAGTAGACCGTGCACTCTTGACAGCGTGGGTGGATCGGTGGAGGCCTGAGACACACACGTTCCACCTCACCGTTGGTGAGATGGCGCCGACACTACAGGACGTCTCCATGCTACTTGGGCTTCCTATAGCCGGAGCTGCAGTGGTTCCTCCTGTTGTGCAGCCGGGGTGGATGGCGGATATCTTGGAGAGGTTTGCAGGTGTGCTCCCCGCAGATGAGGAGCACCAGCAGTTTGGTTTTACCGATAAGCACGGTCCGACGAAGATGTGGCTTGAGCAGTTTCGTGCTGAGAGGTTGACCGTTGACTCAGAGGACTGGAGGGTTCGTAGGCACCTCGAGGCGTACCTGCTCTGGTTGTTTGGGTGGGTCATGTTCACTAGTACGCACCAGGACTCGGTAGATAAGCGCTTGATCCAGATTGCACGGCAGATAGCAGACACAGATCCTTCAGAGATGCCACAGTACAGTTGGGGCTCAGCTGTGTTAGCCGCGACGTACAGGGCGTTGTGCGAGGCGTGCAGGCGGACGAGCAGTGCGGGTTCGTTGACAGGGTGCCCTTTGTTTCTGATGTTGTGGTCGTTCGAGCGTGTGGACATCGGGCGACCGAAGCTGAGCTCGTACGACGGATACGAGGATGACATGTACGAGGTCGACGATTTTGGAGAGTACGATCCTCTCGGTGGACCTACTATGGGTTCGATTTGGTGCAAGCGCGATGTAAGTAGTTAACATTTGTTGTGTATTAAAGTTTTCATTTTATTTTCGCTACTAACTTGATCATTGTTTCGATTCTTGCAGCCGAGTTGGGCTACAGGGACTGTACGTAGGGCGTACCCACAGTTCGTTGCTGATTTCGACCAGCTTATGGCGGACCGGGTCAGGTGGACGCCGTACACCGACGAGGAGGTCGCGAGGCGTGCACCACGTGGACTCTCTGCCTTGTGCACGCGTGACGCAGCTTTCTGGCTTACGAGGCGTCGCTTGGTCTTCGACATCTGTGTCGAGCCATACGCTGTGCATCGAGTCTTTCGTCAGTTCGGATACTTTCAGGACTTCCCTGTTCCTAGACTGCAGCTAGATCACAGCCACACGTAAGTGCAACATTGCCTAATTAATGTATTCATCAAGTTATCTAAATATTGACGTTCTGACAATATCTTCATTGCAGGTACAACAGGAAAGGTCAGGGTCTTGCTTACGACACTACGTGGGCTACAAAGATGGAGTCGTGGATACAGCAGTGGGTTGGTGCAGCGACAGATGTGCACATTCCACAGGGCGCGTTCGACCCGTTGACTTACGGGGCGTACCTTAGGTGGTTCCACAGTGCGACGCGTGTGCGGTTGTTCGCTGCGGCTGGCCCACCTGTAGTCCACGAGCCAGAAATTACAGACACCTTCGCCACTCAGCCGACTCAGGCCTTTCACTTGATGGTAACATATTTATATTATTAATGTTATATTATTGTTTCGCTTTATTCCTTCACTTTAATTATTAATGTTATATTATTGTTTTTGCAGACTGACACGTTCCAGGAGGTCGCTGCGGAGCTAGAGGGTTTGGGGTCGCAATGCTACAACAACCCTCCACGAGCCGAGTCACGTGACTTGGGGACAGCACTACTCCGTCTTGCGCGGCGATGTAGGGATGCTCTACGGTGCGCTTCCTGTACCAGCACCACAGATGTGCAGCCGAGGCCACGACAGAGGTCCCCACCTCTCTCTACACCTGTTAGTGCACCCAGTTCGTCTCGTTTCCACGCCGGGGACTCGTCGTCGGGGCTACCTGCAGCCCCCCCTTTCATGCCTACTCCTGGATGGACCACTGGTATAATAACATGTCATTTTTTTATTTCTAACCATATGTTATTATAATCTTACATTGTTGTTTTACAGGCCCAGCAGCACAGTTCGTCGCGCCTGACTACTCCTTGCACTCTGCTTCTGGGAGCTTTGGGCATGGGTCTTCTTATGGACACCCAGAGGTCCATGGTTACTCTCAGATGCCAGAGGCTCCTCCAGCGACACAGCCCACCCAGCAGTTTCCCTCGACACCACTAGAGGCTCCCAGGGTGAGTCGCCCACCAGACCACCTCACGTACCCCACCGATCAGATTCGGCCACGAGGGAGAAAGGGCCAGGGCAAGAGGGCCGAAGGCGAGCCCAGCAAGCGTAGGCGTGGAGGATGACTTAGAGATCATGGATATGTTTATGTGTATTACTTACAGTTATTTGTATGACTCTCAGATCATGGACTTGTTATATTTCTTTCGTTATCAACTACTTTTTTTATGAACTTTTGGACCGTGACATGACTAGACACCTGCGACATGACTAGACAACATTTAGTGACGTGACGACTCACAATTATTGTTTCTGCATGGCGACACATCGATTCACGGGCAACTTCTGCGTGGCGTGACTCTAAATTGAAGAAATAATACAACATGGAAATATTAGAACATGGAAATTTGACACATACATAGAGTTATTAAAACAAAGAAATTTCATGAGCAGTTCATAATTGGTACTAATTATTTATTTTGACCCTGAACTCTTGCTTCCTTCGTTGCGGGCTCTTTCTTCGCTCGCCCGTATACGGTTAATGTATCGCCTCGCTACTTGATCATCCCGTAATTTAATTCCTATTTCGCGTTCAGGCAGTTGCATCGGTACAGTGATAAGAGCCCTCTGTATTCTTTCGAACTCATCCTTCAGCCTATTGTAATCTTCATTGCTTTCCTCGATAGTGATGTATCCTTCGTTTCTAGAGGGTGGCAGGTTGTCAATCCATTCTTCAAACTCACACTACACTTAGAAATACCGTGTAAGTAATCTAATCTAATTTACAACATATTAACATAAATATGGCACATACATACCTCCGCGCCAGGGGTCTCAACTGGGCAATGGAAGAACCTACTACCCCCATAGGTAGAAAGCTTCGCGGTTTCTCCACAGTCACACAATGGACGATCCTTCCATTCAGGGTTAGGCACTCTTGGATGTGTGTTGTTAGGCACTCCACAGTCACCCGAGGTCTTTATAAAGACAAGTGCTGCATGAGGGTAACATGAGTGAGCAGCTTTCGGCGCTAAAGTTAGTGACGTGATGACACACGAATGCTGTTTATATAGAAGTTGAATGTAACCCTAGGGGGAGCCTAATTAATGCAGGTATCCAATGCATAGGATGCTCTGCGTGATGTGTCATTGTCACTATTAAAGTGGGCATGCCCTGCCTTCAATAATTGTGTTTGTGGCAGGCAGGCGATGCAGAGATGCTTTGGCCCATTGGATGCTGTCGGATTTATGAAAAAGCTGGACAAGAGATGATTGATTCCCGGAGGCTGCCATTATTTGTTCCGGAGAGACTTTTGCAGAGCATCCGATGAGATCTCCTCTTCTTTTCTTTGTAGTCTTCGTCTATAGACCACGTTCCTTATGCCTATAAAATGCACACATGGTCTGTCCATTAATCTCAGCCACCTCGCAATCTAACCAACACCGCAATTTCTTCCATAGTTATGGAGTTCCCCAATGACCCACCCCACAACAAACAGACCTTACGTCTCGGAGAAGGCTTCATCGCTCCTATGTGCCTCTGTGGCACACCATGCAGGCTAGTGAAGTCACTCGTTCTCGGTGATGACTACGGCAAAAGACTTTGGATGTGCAAGAACTACCAATATGACCCTTCTCAACGTCTTTACTCTTCCGCTACGAGGCCAAGGGTCACTACTTGTACTTCTTCATTCTTTGCTTTCACCATTGATTCTTACTCACTAATACGTTCATAACATTGCAGTCCCCACCACCTCTGTGTGAGTTCATCGAGTATGTTGACACTGAGCAGACACCAGAGGATATAGCCCATGTCAACGAGGTCGCTGAAAGTGCAAGAAGGCGTTGGTTTGATATGGAAGATGAGGAAAGGAGAAAGGAGGAACGCAGGAAGAGGAGCCAGGAGGAGGAAGAACGTCGACGCAACTACGAAGCGGAACGCAAGCTAAGAGAGGAGGCGGAACGAAGGCGCAAACAAGAGGAAGAACGCCTTGCTCATGAGGCCCGTGAGGCCGAAAGGGAGAGGATGCGCGAGAGAGCTCGCCGCGCTAGGGCAGCAGGTCCTGATGCCTTCAGAAAGGGGAAATATCCCCGTTCCACTCAGTAGATTAGTCCTAGGCGTCGATTAGTCCTTTAATTTTCATGTTGCCTATCAGCAATTGTGTGCACCGAATATGTCATTCCCTCGTCGTTATGTATGTTGGTCGTTATGTTGCATGTTACTATGAATTTTAAATCCGGGTTCTTTTGTTTTCATCATTTTTATGTAATGTGCCTGCCTCAATGCATCAGACCTGATGCATTGGCCCACAATTCAGGATGCTCTGAATCACTGAATCACTGCCTCCACTGCATCACTGCCTCCACTGCATCACTGCCTCCACTGCATCACTGCCAAACTACCAGACGGGCAGAGCATCCAATGTATTTTTCATCATTCTGCACGAACAGCTTTTCCAAGCAGTAGGGGTACATATGATAACATTTGGTACATAGGATACAGTCAACACAATGCATATTACAGTACATAGGATACAGTCAACACAATGCACAACATAGGAAACGAAATTAAAATTTGGTACATATGATAAATACATGCAACTCATTTTTTGCCACCTAATCTTACGATCTTCGATCCCACCGCCGATGCATATTACTGAAGTTAATGTCCATACTGTAGGGGTTGGATGATGGCTGTGGGCGAGGTGGCGCTGAGAAGTCGCTATTGGAGGGTCGTTCTCGCAAAATAGATTCACTAAATGCCTCGTCGTCAGGGTCTTCGGGTGGAGGCGGAGGTCTTGAGGGTGGCATGGGCATGAAATCGTCGTCTTCATCGTCGTTGGCGTTTGGTTGCACGCGCGTTGGTGGAGCGCGTCTGGTTGCAGTGTTTCTTCGACGGGATGTTCCTGTGTTGGATGCCTCCGAAACACTACGGTTGGATGAGGTATGTCGCCTTCTACGTGAACCTGGCATGCAACCTCCACCGAAGAACATAAATAGATAGAAAAAGTTTGGGATAGGGTTGTCGATCAATTCTTTGTCTTCCGGAAATGCCTAACATAAGAGAAGCAGTCGAATTAGCATCGACATATAAACCGATAACATAAAAATAAAAAAAATAAATTATAGTGTACCTGAATGTGGGAGGCATATTTATCGGGGAGCATCATTATCTTGAATCTAGTGCTAGAGAAACCTAACACTGAAGGGTGGTTTGCCAGCTCGCAAACCCTATGATACAAATGCCTTTGATCTTCTAAGAGGGCCCTAAGGTCATCTGTGGTGAGATGTTGCGGCGCTATTGTTGCGTTTAACATCAAGACAGCTTGTTCGAGATTGTTCTCCCTAAAAGGATCATCTCGGTGTTCACGCACTACACGCCAGATTGCTTCCAGTGCTCTCTCGATGGTTTGTGGTGTTCATGGAAAACCTTCACTAGATGGTCCTGCCATGGAGGGTGTTGTTGAAGAGTGGAAGAAGAGTGCTCCGAAAAAAGAGAAGGTAGAGAGGTTTTGTAGCAGGGAGCGCTGGGAAAAAACCAAAACGAACCTGTCGGGTGGCCCATGACCGACAGGTACCTGTCGGGCGGCCCATGACCGACGGTTGCCTGTCGGTTGCCCCATGACCGACAGGTACCTGTCGGGCGGCCCATGACCGACAGGTCCCTGTCGGGCCTGGGTATCGGGCCGATAGGCCTTATCGGTATTTCGCTGACCGATAGGCGTCGTCACCTCCGCCACGTCATCTGCCACGACACATATCGGTCATCCAGTGACCGATAGCCCCCCTGTCGGTAATTGGGTGACCGACAGGCACCCATTTCTGCTATTTTTCCTAATCGAACCCCATAACTGCGATTAATCATTAAAATACTATTATTTAAAAAAAATTTCTTTATTAGGCTGCCCGCACCGGCTCCCGGGACAGCTCCCGCTATCCTTTTTAGCGTAAGAAATTCGCTGCAGCGGTCTCCGCGTCCGCTCCGCTATCGTAGCGTTTCATCGATTCTTCCGTTATTCTCAGCGCAACAAACAGCGTGTTCGTCTCGCTGCTTTGCAGCGGCTGCTTTGCAGCAGCTACAGTGTTCGCAGTTATTTCTTCAGCAGCAGCTACAGTGTTTTCAGCAGCAGCTACAGTGTTCGTAGTTATTTTTCTGCAGCCGCAGCTGCAGCGAAACGAACAGGCTGAAAGGGTCTCCGCTATCCAGATGCGGGCCCGGTGCCCATCGCGCGTTTGCCCAGCCGGTCAAGGGAAAGAGTGAGAGAGAGAGTGGGCCCCACAGGTTCAACAAACTAAAAAAAGTTTTAACTCACAAACCAAAAACCCAAATCAAATTCCGATTTCACCATTAAATTCGTCTCAATAAATCCTTCGAAACAAGATGTCACATGGATATATTTCGATAAAATTATAAGTAGACCTTATTAATGGTAGTTGGAGATGGTTGAATAAAATATTGTTTAGTTGGGATAGAGGAATGATATAGAGGAATGATGGGTGCGGAGGAAGTTGATATAGAGGAAGGAATCTCGATGACCAGGACAGAATATTCCTTTTAGAGGAAGGATATAGAGTAAGATGAGTGCGGATAGCCTTATCCCCTACATGTGGGCCAAGCGTGTCAGACAGCAATACGCCACCTGATTGTAACTGAAACCTTATCCACTTCTCCCTACCGTCTGATCAAACTTGGGTGGACGAGATCGGGGTAACTGCCTCAAGCGATATTGCACAGGAACCCTCAGATTGCTACCTATTCCCAGTCTGCTACTGTAAACTCTGATGTGGCTGCTGATCTTCAGTTAGCCTCCAGTTAATCGAATTTATTTTCCAGTTTTTTTTTTAACATTCTTTTTTTTCCCAAGGGGAAAAAAATTAATACAAAAGGTATAATTTGAAAATGAAATTAACCATTCTGCAGTTTATAACGCCAGCATATTCATCTACAAAGTTTCAAAGACAACCAAACCAAGGGATATTCAGCATCAATAATACCATGATAAACCAAACGAGCCAAATTGATTTGACAGGTTTGTAAAGCTTACAACGAGTTTTTTCATTAGTCACTAGTATAAAGACCGTCGCGCTCGTCCTCAACTCACAGCTCTCCAAAATTGCACATCCACAACGATACAGAGCTGCTCGCAGCAGACGAAACACAAACGCTACGGTACTTTTCTCTTCATAGACGCACTTTCTCCCCAGCCCCAATCGCTGATCAAGTGCTGACACAGTTTGTCCCTCACCTCGAGCCCCTTCTCATCTTCCAAACGACACAGCTGCTGCATGTACTTGGCGTCGTGGTCGCTCGATGACGACGAGCACGGCTCGTCCATCTCTTCCTCCTGGAGATCGATGATTATGTTGTGAAGCAAGCAGCAGACATGGATTATCCGGGGCAGCCTATGCTTGTCCGGCCGCCACATCTCCCCTTGCAAGTACTTCCACGTGTCCTTGAACTTTGCCAACGTCCGTGGAGCAACTATTCTCGCTGCAGAGTGTCTCCTGTTGAACTCGGCTTCCGGCTCTGTCAGGTTGTTCTGTTGGTAAGGTGTCAGGAGCCATGGAAGAAGAGGATACCCTGCATCTCCGATGATGTACTCCCCGATTTCTGTTCCATCTGATAGCGCCAGCTTGCTGCCATTCAGCCGTTCACCTTTCTCACACAGCTTGAAAAGGCCAGAGCTGTGCAAAATGCTCGACTCCTTCATGCTACCAGGCCAACCAGTCACAAGGTCCATGATCCTAGAATCTGCATCGACAACGGCTTGCAACACCATGCTGTGATTTCTCTCATGGTCAAGCCAGACCTTGCAGTTTGGTTCAGCAGAAGAAAGGCACATTGTGATGTGCGTCGTATCGACAACGCCACAGCAATTTGGCAAACCATGGGCATCCTCAAACTTGGATTTGATCTTCTCCATTTCACCAGAGGCCGGCCAGCGCAAGTGGTGGCTACCTCGCTCCTCCATAGCCTCAATGAACCTCCATGTTATCAGCGAGACAGTCGAGTGGTTCACGCCAATAGAAGAACCCACGGTCACCAGTGACCCACCAGAGTTCAACCTTCGCAGAGCAATGGCCACTCGATCTTCTAAACTCAGCACTGTCCCATCAAGAAAGGCGTAGCTGCTGGACTTCACCATCATTTCATCTTTTACCAAACTGCAGACATAGTCGAAGGTTCTTCTTGGCATTTTGAAGACTGACTGAAATCTTTGTGCGTCTTCAATAGAAGATAAGGTTCCTAACAAGGAAATGTAAAAACTGGTTACAAAATCCATAACTTGCAATGCAGTAATTCACTCCAGAAGTGTTAAAAGAAGCACCATCAATCACAAATGAGTTATTTACATTAAAATACCTAAACTCAGCTTTGTTCTGGCACAATGTTTGTCAGGTAAAAAAAAAAAAATCAAACTGCATAAGTGTCTTCCATGATAAAGTAGCTTAAGGGAACAGCCCAGGTTGTTAAGAATATGGCAGAATGCACCTAAATTAGCAAGACAGGTATGGTAGAATCCTTACAGCTGGCAGGTGTTCAGTAGCTACAGTTTAAAAGACAGTTACATCAAACCAAAACAGGCATCTGCGGAGATTTGAATGAACAAGCAAGTTTTCCATAACATTTTATCGATGAACCAACAGGGAAAACAGCCCACCAAAGCCATATGAACTAAAACATTTTCGCAAGGAGTTTTTCCATGAGAAGGGATCGAGTAAGGACTCCCAGAGAGTACATCAAACATGGCACTGTTGAACTACAGCACTAAGCCAAATTGAGACAAGAAAATTTAATATTCAAATGTCCAGAAATATGGGTTAACCATGTTTAGACTGGAGCCATCACCTTTCTCAAATGTAGCCATAATAAATAGAAACATTAAGCTTGCTAACAGTGCCTGTCTTCTACTCAAGAAGTGCAGAAATTTCTGAAGAAATGAATGCAACAATACAAGAGCACACACTATACCGTGCAAAAATAGGAAGCCGGTAGCTAGAGTTGCAGAGCAATTCTGGTAACTAATAATGATGGCCCATGCTAGGTGCTGCTACATGGCTACACAAAACTAGTATTGCATGCTTAAAGCGAGTTTAGCTATGATCAAGCTAGTCATCTTATCGATTCATCAAGGGCTTTTCGTATAATCAAATTAGTGAACAGAAAGGGGTACACTGAAATTTCAGCTAATAAGAAAAACACCTGAGCTTTTCTCATAGTCAAATAAGTGAACTGAAAGGGACTTAAATTCAAAGTACGCCACAGTTTTAGTTAATATGAAACACATATTCTTGTCACGGAACATGAATCAATGCATTCAACTAGTATGCACAAACAAGAAGCACTGACCAAGTGATTAGCATCAGTAACCTAAGAAAAATATTTTCATGCCTTCAAGATGCCCGAAGCCTGCATTTGGTCTCAGGTTATAGCCAATCGTGTAGACTAGGCATATGAAAGAAAAAAAAACTTTTTAATCCTTCCGGCAGAGTATTCAGAACAATGTTGTACATTACAAAGCTCAGTTGTTCGCAATCTTAGTTCTAATTCGTACCAATTTCAACCATATTATGCAGAAATGCCGTAAAGAAAATCACAATGTCACCTAACACTCGAGTGTTCACTGTCCATCATGTACCCCAAGGCAACAATCACTACCAACACGACACACATTAGTCAAACAGAACAGCACAATGGCATTGCTCCAACTCGTAGGAAATCACCACATTTATCACGAACACGATCGATGAGACTACAAGATGAACAGCATAATTCAGTTCTCACGCGAATTTAGATCTACCAATCGGCACCTGATGCTTAGGGGAGCTACACATAACAATCCGCGCAAATCAAATCAAATCTTCATCACGTACGGTCACGACTAGGAAGCACGCACCAGCCATACGCATGCAGAAGCCGTCCCACCAGTCGGCGGGCATGCCGTTGTCGCCGGCCGCGGCGGCGGCCATTGCCGCGGCCTTCTTCTCCGCCGCCGCCTTCCTGCGGCGCTTGGCCCCACGCATCGGCGGCATGGCACAGGGCGGCGAGCGGGATGCCGAGGCAAGGGAATCGAGAGGTACGGGAATACGGGATGAATCAAGAGCCGCGGCCGGTGACGGAGCAAACGAAAGAAAGGAGGCTCGTCACGGCCGAGGTGGGGAGGGGAAGGAGCCGGCGGCGGCCGCGCTGTGGCTTGACATGAGGATGCAGGGCATGAGGAGTGGTGCTGCGAGGAAGAGCGTGCGTGTCGTGGCTTGGGGAGGGTGGGGAGAAGAAGCAACGGCGAGACGAGGTGGGGAGGAAGAGGAGCACGACGGGGAGAGCAGTTGCCTATGCAGAGGGAGGACGAAAAGGAGAGCGCTTCTTGTTCTTGGCAACTTGGGAAGCGATATGGGAGATCGGGAGAGGAAGATCGATTTTTGCGTGAATTTTTTTTTTTTGTAATGTTTGATCTATTTACATGTACAATGTATCATGTTCTATAAGCACTCTAAAGACGTTGACACGATTTGCAAGGCAAAACTTTAGCTGGGGATTTTTGTGAAATCTTTTGTTACATTGTAGTAAATTCCAAAGACATTGAGCACGTACGTGCTCAAAATTTCTACAAAAATCGTAACCCTTGCTACAAAATAAGCATTTTGTAGACAGGAACACTTTTTTTCTGTACGAGTTGACATGTTGGGGTAAAATAGAGGAATTTTAAGCTCACATATATCTTGGGGTAAAAGGTTTGTGCAAAATGTATGTTTATACATGTTTAGATAAACGCATATTTATTTGAACAGTCTATTTGTACATATTTGTATAGGTTTGTGTAAGACCGTTAATAGGCATGTTCACAGATTTGTTTGTGAAATACAATACAGACGCATATTCACGCAAATACATAAAAAGAAGAAAGAAACAAACTAGCCAAGTATTTTTCTCTGTCAAATAACAAGGCAATCGAAATGCAGAGAGGATGACTCCACTGATTTGATATGAAATGAAGCGTAGTTTTGCTCCATTTGTTATTTTGCTTTTTGTGGCAATAACAAACCCTATCCTCCTGCAAATTGCAGCAATTTTGGCTACTTGGAGCTCTTCATGTGCCTGCTAGTAGGTTTGCCCAAACTCAACAACGGCACCCTGTCCCTTTCATCAGAAATTAGCTGATCATTACAAACTATATTTGTCCAAACCTTTTGACTTTCCGTGGTGTATGTTTCTGCTGCGTTTTCTCACTTCTTTAGGGGATTAATCTTGTACATCCTGACTCATAGTTTAGGGCCGGGGACTGCAAAAATGTACTTGTACATTTGTTTTTTGGTGATCGATGAATGTACTTGTGCATCCTGACGCATCGTCATCATTCTTGTTTTTTTCTTTGAAAAAATAAATGGAGTTATGTAATATATAGTGGCGGGGTGGGGATATCTGGAAGATTGATTGACATGAATTGCGAGGAACCACTGACCACACGATTCGGGGGCCTCAAGCAAAGTAGTTTTGCTTCTTGGGCCGGGTCGAGCCAAAGCCGTACGAAGATAGAGACAGGCCTTGCGGTTACACAGGTTCGTTGGGCCTCTGTAGCCCATATTTACACTCACTACAAGCATGTTCTTAATTTTTTCTGCTGAGACTAGGGATTCTGTAGTGTAGTTTTGCTCCAAAAAAAAAGAGGGAATTCTGTAATTTAGTCCCTCAAAAAAGAAGAAGGAATTCTGTAATGTAAAATCTTGCCCTTGGTTGTATGCATGCTATAGTTTAACCGTGACTAATTTGTATGTACATCATGATTATGATTTGTGACCCGGCCATTATGCCGGACGACTGACTTGACACGCTTAGTCACCCCATTTATTTCCAACGAACATGGAGCTTCCAACTATCAAGATTATATACGGACAAAGTGCGATTCTTCAGTTTATTATTATTACGCGCTTAGACTGACTTAGAAGCTACTAGTCGACTCAGCTGATTCTTCAGTGCGATTCGAGTACACTAGTCATTTCTGCGATTTTCAGTATCGCGTATCCAGTGGGAAGACTAATCTTAGGGCGCGTTAGGCGTTTTAATGGCTAAAATTTAGAGGGGTCTAAACAAAAAAATCTTGTCTTAAATAAGTTTTAATTACAAAACTAACTGCAGAACCCCCCCTCTAAATCGCAAGACAAATTTATCGAGGGTAGTTAAGCCGTGATTAGACGATATTTACTGCTGCATTACTGTAGCATCACTGTAGCAAAACATAGATTAATTAGGCTCATTAGATTCGTCTCGTAAAGATGTACCCATCTGTAAAAAGGTTTTGTCATTAAACTTTATTTAATACTCCTAAATAATAAGATTCTCTTTAGAGCTAAATTTTAGAGACTCTAAACACACACACCGAACGCGCCCTTAATCAGTTGGTTCCTTACACTCCCACGCCCCCACTATGCAGTGGCGGAGCCAGGGTTGAAAGTGGGGGTGGGCCGGTCAAAAAAATTTCTTGTGACACAACAAATTTGAAGTCAACTTGCAATTAACAAAATATGTCCGAAATACAAGTTACATTAGTGCAATGGTTACAACAAGCTAAGAAACTGCTACTGCTGGCTGCTGCTGCCTATCCGGCCTACGCCTTCTAATACTCATAAAGGTGTCAATGATGTCATCTTCAAGCACATTTAAAAAAATTTCCCTCTCAATGAAAGTGACTAAACAATCATCCAAAAGAGCATCCTTCATTCTATTTCTTAACCTATTCTTGATAAAATTCATTGCTGAAAATGATCTTTCAACACTTGCCGTCGCCACCGGTAGAATCAATACCAATTTCAGAAGCAAGTATACCAAATCATACACAGTATGTCTATTTGTTTCAACCATCTTCATTGAGAGATCAACAAGATTGTTCATGCCTTGCAAGCTATCATCTCTTCTCATGTCATCAATATAGTTATCAAGTTGCATTTCAAGTCTCAACAATGCCGAACTTGAGAAGTCATTGGGGTAAAATTCAGCAAGCCTACGTACCTTGTGGGCATCAAATGAAGCAAATGAATTTGAAGGACTCAAGGCTGCCATACAAGAAAGCAATTCCATATTGACTTCATCAAACCGACTATCAAGCTCTTGAATAATTTGATCAATGATGCCAAGATACACCTCTCTTCTAAAACGGTCATCATTTGTTTGGACTGGATAATGCCGGGCTGATCTCCCAAAAGGCACATATTGAGCATCCATTGCAGGAACTTGGATGCCATGTTTGTTGCAAAACAAAGTTACCTTTTGAAGGAACATATCCCATCCATCATCTCTCAATTGTTGCATTCTATTCTTTGCCACACGAACAAGTGAGAGTGCATTGACAATATCTTGATCTCTTCTCTGTAAGCACAATGACAACTCATTTGTGTATCCAAGAATGGTAAACATCAAGTGTGCATTGAATGCAAAGTCAAATGATTCCAATACCAAAACCATATGTCTTATTCTCGGCCAATCACTCCGTTGTGCAGAATCATGGCCAAGACTTATGAGAACATCAAGGATGGCTGGATACATACTAATAATGTTGACAATAGTTTTGTAGTGAGAACCCCACCGTGTGTCACCAGGCCTAGCTAACCCCATCTCTTGATTTAATCCCTTTCCACTGTCTATGTCACCACATTCAATTTGTGCCAAGATATTTTGGAGATTAGCATTTCGAAGCATGTGATGACGCTTGCAAGAAACACCAACAATGTTTAACAAGAGAGATACCTCATCAAAGAACCACTCACACTCCTCATTCCCCTTAGCAACAGCAACAAGAACCAACTGGAGCTTATGAGCAAAACAATGGATGTAATAAGCTGAAGGTGAGTCATTCAAGATCAATGTTTTCAGACCTTTGATATCTCCTCTCATATTGCTAGCCCCATCATAACCTTGACCACGAATTTGAGTTAAAGTCAAATGATGCCCAACAAGTAAAGCTTCAATTGCTTCCTTGAGTGTTGCAGAAGTAGTATCTTCAACATGCACAACCCCAAGAAAGTGCTCACATGGCCTTCCCAATTTATCAACATAACGCAAGCAAACTGCTAGTTGTTGCCTATGTGAAACATCACTTGCCTCATCAGCTAAAATTGCATAATGATCATCACCAAGCTCTTCAATAATTTTCTTTCTAGTTTCTATGGCACAACATTGAATAATTTCCCTCTGTATATCATGGCTAGTCAAGGTACAATTAGATGGAGCATTTTTCAAAACATGCTTATCCACCTCTTCATTATTTGCTGCAAGCCATTTCAAAAGCTCAAGAAAATTACCCCTGTTGTGAGACTCATCACTTTCATCATGCCCACGAAATGCCAATCCTTGATTCAAAAGAAACCTCAAACATCTAATTGAATAGGTCAATCGAATCTTGTAAAGTCTTCTCTCCTCACTATCCAATTGGACAATTGCATCATCAATTTGTGCGCTAGGAGTCAAATAAGAGAGGTACCTCTCTAGGGCTGCATTATGTGCACTATCAACTTTACCCACATGTTTATTTAGTGCATCCTCTCTATTCCAATTTCTCCATCCAGGATCAACAAATGCACTTTTGTGGCCTCTTTTCTTAAACAAGTAGCACACAAAGCAAAATGCGGCATCCTTTTTGATACTATATTCAAGCCAATGATACTTGTAGAACCAAAGAGGATTGAATGACCGATCTCTAGTACCAATATGTCTTTTCTCATATTCTTGTGCACACTGTTGAGCTGGAACTTTCAAAATGTATGCCCTCCGAATTGCATCTTGATCATTGACAGGATAGCTTTCAATAGGCTTCCTTTCCCCGGGATCTTGTGGAAGACGATCCGGATCATAAACCGGCGGCGGTGGTGGCGGCGGAAGGACAGGAGCAACAGGTGGGCTGCTGCTGCCCTCGTTTGCTTGGCCTTCCTCTTCCTCCAAAATAACATTATCTCCACTTGCCCTTGAGGCATTCGTCAAGCGAACCGAAGGTACAATGTCACTTATTCTTGACACATTGGTAGAAGGAACTGAATTATGAGCCACTGCCTCAGGCGAAGGAACCGAAGGCGAAGAGGATGAATTCTTTTTTGCTGCAACTCTCCGCCAAAGATCAGCAATGTCTCCATCCTTCTTCTGTTTCTTCATGACTCAGACTCACTAGTTCACTACAATCAAATAATACTTCGTAAGATTTAATTTTCCTATGCCAAGCCCAAATCGAATTAAGAAGTTCGTCACTGGATGCATACCTGAGTACTATTCAGACTGGTACTATTGTGCTAACTGGACCGAGCGTCGTCAAGCAGCACTGCAGCAGCAAATCGACTGCTCCCGTGCTCCGGCTCCGCGACGGCGCGCCCGACTGCTCCGCCTCGACCACCTGCCTGCGCGCCCGGCCCGACTGGCGATTGCTCCTGCCTGCTCCGCGTCCGCGCGCGGCGCCCGCGGCGCCCCTGCGCGGCTGCGCCTTGCCTGCGCGGATGCGCGCCTCACGGCCGGGCCGCAGCTCTCGCCGCCGCCGCCGAGCCGAGTGGACCGGGAAGCGCCGCCGCCGCCGGGAAGCGCCGCCGCAACCCTAGCCTCCCCCCTGCTTTCCTTTCCTCCAGTCTCTAGCGACTCGATTCGATTCCGTTTCGTCGTTCGCTCGCTCGGCCACAGGAACGAACGGGGGCGAGCCTCACTGCGCTCCTGGGGTGGGCTGCTTGGCAGCCAAAACTGGGGGTGGGCCGCGGCCCACCCGGCCCACCCCGTAGCTCCGCCCCTGCCACTAGGTACGATATTATTCTTTGCTATTGAGTCGGTCATGCACTAGCTAAGTTCAACACAAATATTCACAATATTACACGAACCATGCAGTCTATATGTCTTGAGTCTTGGTCGTGCGCAGAATTGTTTTTTCTGCAAGCAGGGAGCTGCTGATTTTTCTAATTTTTTTATTAGTAAAAAAAGTTTGTTTACAAAGGCCACATATCCTGATGAGAAACATTATGAAAGTTTTTAACTAGAAATATCATTATGAGTACCGAAGTCTTCTTTGGTGTCGTTTTGTCCAACCAAGGCAGGTTCTTCTCTGACGAAAGCCCGCTGAACTTCCTATCGAGGAAGGAACGTACACTGCACACTGAAATTAGCATAGTAAAATATGGCCGTTGGCTAATTAATTGACCAATTCCGTGTGAAGACCGACTATGCTTTTACTAGCAGGTACACTACTGAAACAGAATATGCGTAGTTTTATACACACCTAAACAGTAAACACAAATCGTCTAGTAAGTCATTTCTTAGGTAATCTAGTTTCTTTGTAGGAAAAGACACTTGATGGCCATTTATATATCTCATATACTTATGAATGACCGAGAAGGCGACCAGAGGGGGGGTGAATGGGAGCCGATAAAAATTCTTCACAAGAACTTGGCCTATGTCCCAATTACAACCTAACGCGCCTCTCTTTCAATCATCAAGACCACACACATCAATTGGAGATGATGTGCTAATTCTAGGAATAGTTGAGAAGTGATACAAGCAAATGGGCAAAGCACGATCAAAAGAGAAAGTACCGAACTTCGGACCTTGTCGGATGTTCTGGATCTCACTCGGATGTTCCGATGAGAAGTTTCTGTAACTTCACGGATGTTCCGACATGTCTCGGATGTTCCGGTGAGACGTTCACGGATGTTCTGACAAGTCTCGGATGTTCCGACAAAAACAATCCGTAAATTCTCGGAAGTTCCGTCAAGTGTCGGATGTTCCGACAGAAACTCTCTGTAAATTGTCAGAACTTCCGTCAAGTGTCGGAACTTGTGTCGGAACTTCCGCCAGCTACAGGACAGCTCGGGAAAACTCAAGAACGGATGCTTCAAACCTCAAAATCCAACCAAACGACCTCCAAACTTCACGAAATTTGAACCGTAGCTTCATCTTGAGATGGAGAACATCATCCAAAAGGATCCATACCAAGAACCCCACAAAATCACCATGAATTTTTAATTTCACCATATGAATTAGGGTTTGGGAGAACTTCACCAATTCACGAGATCAAAGGTGCTCGTGCCATGGATTTGGTCAAGGACCTATCAAGGATTGTTCTAGCACGTCATGGCACCAATATTCCCCAAGAAATACATTCCAAAACGCATCACACAAGGCGAATCGAAAATCACCCGAAAATAGCTCCGAAAATACCAAAAATAACAAATTCGGGAATCAAGATGAGGGAAACACTTTGAGGACGAATTGATACTCTATATTGCTCAAAGATGTATGTGTCAAGCCACTCCCTAGCACCACAAACTAAGGATGACAAAAAACTCAATCAAAGAGCCATCTCCTCTCTTCTCCCCTCTCCTTCCTCTCCTCTCACAAGCCCTTTCCCACAAACACAAATGAGAGGCTCAAGGGAGGGCAGCCAACCAGCCCCCTCACCTTGTCTCCTTGGACATTTTCACATTCCGAAAATGCCCCTCACACTACCACACACCCATACATACATAAAGGTGTTTCCGTCCAACTTTTTCTCCTTCACCTGAACGCCGTCGGGACCTTCACAACTTAGCTTCACCTCGAAGCTATCTTCACGATGGTGCCACATGCACCACCATCCGCCGCCGCTGGTTTTGAGACCCAAACCGGGAAACCATCCGCCGCCGGTTTTGAGGCCGAAACCGGGAAACCGTCCGCCGTCGGTTTTGAGGCCCAAACCGACAAACCGTCCACCACCGGTTTTGAGGCTCAAACCGGGAAACCGTTCACCACCGGTTTTGAGGCTAAACCGGGAAACCGTTCACCACTAGTTTTGAGGCTAAACCGGGAAACCGTTCACCACCGGTTTTGAGGCCAAACCGGGAAACCATCTCGATGTCGACGCGTGTCACCTCGTCCCGCGAACCTCATCGCCGTCAAGTCTCCTCGGTCCCAGCCCGTCGGGACCCTTCACTTGCACCGGCCTCCCGTTCGCCTTGACCCTGGTCAACACGCCGTCTTCATCACCTCCACGGTTTTGAGGCCAAACCGCGAAACCGTCCATGCTTCTTGTCCTCTCCACGTGTACGGTGTGGATCACCCTTGACCTCACCCGGCCTCTCGATCGTCCGGCCCCAAGCCCCCGCTTGGTCCCGATCCTCCTGTCGTTGACCATCAAGTTGACTTCATTGACCTACACATCATGAGACAAGAAAACACATTTCCTTCTCCTCCAACTTCACCAACTCTGGTTAGTCATAAAGCAACATTCAAAGTTGCCAAAACAAACAAACTAAAGCGATCTCAAAATCCGCATTTCAACTCAACACCAAGTCAATTACTCATCACAATCATTAAGCCATGGCACATCTCAACATGGCTTCTCAATATCCCCCTTGATGAGTATATTGACACAAAGCAAATCTCATGCAATCCACTATCAAATACTCATCACAAAGCTAAGCCATGGTACATCTCAACATGGCTTGTCAACTTATTAAAATTTCACTTTTGAATGTGCATCACATTTACTGACGAAAAACTAGCTAAACTGCTAATCAGCATGCACACGTTAGAATGCAAGAAAAACATATGGTGTTATCCATATCTACACACATTTCATCTGCCAAGTCATGGTCATAGTCATAGATATGCATTTTTTTTAATAATGAGAAATTCCCGGCCTTTATCTCCAAGAGTCTAGAACGTTATGGTCATATATATTTGCACACACACGAATAATGTAATGCTCGTCACATTATCACCAAAAAGAAAAACACACACACTTAATTACGTGTTTGCTGAGTCTCAAACAAGAATATCAAAAAGGCACCCACAGATACTATTCCTGTGGTCCAACTTCCGGTGTGCTCCTACCGATCGCATCATCTCCTCGAAAATTCTGCGTGAATCCTGGAGCAAAATCGGGCGGGCGGTGGTGCACGAGGGCTTGCATTTGTGCCAAACTGCCAATGTCAGTAACCGTCGGTGCTTATGAGGTGATTCATCAAAGATTACGGCGTCGTTTGCTTAATCTGGTCACTGAAAACATACCGTTTTTCTGCTTTTGGAAGTACATATATGTATATCCTCTGTACAATGAAAAGCAGATTGTGGTTGTATTTCGTATGATCACAGATATCTTTGAATATTAAAATAATTAGTTAGCCAATGCAATTTTTACATCATCATTACGTGCTTACGCTGACGCTTTAGGCTGACGGAAACCTCGATCAAGTGTTTCGTTTATGACGAAGACCTGAAAGAGTACACCGTTTACTAAACATTTCTGTGATACTTTACGCATAATTCAACTAGTTTCTTCCCTTAAGGTTCTCGCAAAAAAAAAAGTTTCTTCCCTTAAGGAAGCGGGGTAAGCTCGACACAAGTACCATTGGTGCGTGCAGTGGACTGACTATTATCTGCAGTTGACTCGCTATTGGGAGTCTCGAAGACACCATTTTGCGATGACTCGATCGACGACACCATTTTGGTTAGGGATGGCAACGGGTCAGGTTCGGATCGGGTGGAGCAAAAATCTATCCATTAAGAAAAAGTGTTCAGATAAAAAATAACACTCATACCCACACCCATGGGTAAAATTTGTCACCCACACCCATATCCATCGGGTTTCGAGTGGGTCTCGGGTGCCCATCGGGTTTACGATTCCTTGGACTATCAACTATATTTGAGAAACAAAAATTCATTTTTAACTTTTTTTTTGTCTTGGTTCATGTTCACTTGTGTGCACAGTCGGTCTTAAAAATAAAGTGAGCAATAGTCTTTTAGACATAATGCTATCTACAAATTGGTGACAAACATTGAGTTGTCTAGAGAAAAATGTGAACTTTGACTGACTTCGGGTGCCCATCGGGTCACCCATGGGTGGTAAATGAAACCCACACCCACGTCTATTTTTCGCGGATCGGATGCGGGTGAGACCCATGAGTGAAAAATCACACCCACGACCACACCCATCAGGTCGAAACCCATCGGGTGCCCACACCAATGGGTAAAATTGCCATCCCTAATTTTGGTTGCTGAGGTCAGCACATATATCCTCATAACGTCGCCGAGGACATGATCTCTCAAGTCTTGGTCCTGGTCATTGATATTCTAGTAACTAGGGGTAGCAACTAACAGATCACACATGCATATATGCATCAGTAGTTCACCAACCAACCAACAAGAAACTACCAAGTGGCAAAATTCGCACGTAAACACAGCTAATTAAGTGTTCCCATTTCCACTGACAATTCACATTACACACCACTAAAGGGAGGGAGAGAAGTCTGATATATTTTACCTACGCACCAACTCTATATACCAATTGCGAGGTCACGCTGGTCAAGGCTTGCCTGGCATGCTGCTCGGATGGTGGGTTTGTGCGTAAGTTGATCGTTTGAGGACTGAACTTTTGGCAAAATTAATTTTTTGACGACTAAAATTTGGACTGATTCAAGAAGCGGATATGAAATGATTTCAAGATAGCGGAAGGATCCATGCAGAATAAATATCCGAAGCTATGCCTGTGGATTCGCGTGTACATTGGGCAGTAAAAAAAAAACTAGCTTAACCGCTTGAAGGCTGGAACGTGTTAATTTTAGTGTGGAAATTTATTTTTAGGGCTAAAGTGCTGGTGAAATACTACATTTTTTTCAACAACTAAACTGTGGAGAATTTGGCATCAGGATAAGAACAAATTTGGAAAAAGCAGTTAACACAAAAACAGGAATCCCCCAATGGAGCTTGGAAAAGTAGAAGAAATTTTGAGGAATTAATCCCTACATGAAAAATTCCTATATATGAGCCCCTTTCGAACAGAGGATTGAATCTTTATCGAAAAATTCCTATAGAATGCTCTACTCTACAGAAGTTTTGAAGGAAAATAAGCATGAGGTGTAACCTTTTGGAAACATTCCTATGTGTTTGTTCTCCGTTGCAATCAAATGCCTTGTAGAGGGAGGTTTAATGTGTTTTTAATTCTTGTAAGATTAACTGGAACTGAAAGCCAACTCCAATCATCCTTTTATTTTTTCTATTCCTCTGTTTTTCAAAGGGGGGTAGATGGATTGCGTGTTCTTGGGCAAAACAGAAAAGCTAAGGCCTTATTTGTTTCCCACCTAGATTATACAATCTGGCTTATATAATCAATAAGCTGAAACAAACATGTTTCAGATTATAGACATATTATAGCAATTCACAAGCCAGATTATCATAATCTCATAAGCTGCTCTCCTTTAGCTTATAGATTATATAAGCTGGATTATATAATCTGAGAAGGAAACAAACAGGGCCTAAGCCGCATGGATCGCAGGACGTGTGAACTTAAGTGGAAGAAAGCATATGATGTTTATCCATATCAACACACAATTAGTCGTATGTCAATTGTTGGTCATAACACCCCCCCCCCCCCCCCCCCTAAAAAAAAAGTGTAGCCAAGCGCTAACCATTCATGCAATGTGCATCACGCACGTTACCAACCAAAAACAGGCGA
This sequence comes from Eragrostis curvula, assembly GCA_007726485.1. Classification (NCBI taxonomy): domain Eukaryota; kingdom Viridiplantae; phylum Streptophyta; class Magnoliopsida; order Poales; family Poaceae; genus Eragrostis; species Eragrostis curvula. The sequence goes on along the minus strand of CM017440.1, from coordinate 96,468 downwards.
ATTTGGCACATCGTACACGCTTAATGACGTGTGGATTAGTATTTCTGAGAGATCGAGCTCAGGATCTCCGAGATCATACGTACATATCCCATGTGCTACTGGTCAGTGGTGAGTCTGGTGACTGCATCTCCCCGAAATTTCCACATACAAATCATATCTCCTAGCAAAATTAAACCGCGCACGCGTGACGCCTGGTGCTTGCGTCCTTCTCCTGACAGAAGCAATAATCGCCGTGAGCCATGAGGAAAAGCACAGAAACTTCGGGAGGGACACGTGGCACCGTCGCATTGGCGGCAGATACGTGGTTGACCTTCGGCTTGACGTTGACTTGGGTCAATGTAGGCATTTCGTGGAGCCGAGGCTTATCCAAGCGTCGAAGATCGCCTATAAATTTGTGCGTTGGCTTAGCAGTACAACATTCGATAACAAGCTGAACCATAGTACAAACCCTACATCTTGACGCCCCGCACGTGCTAATTACCAAGGCCAGTTAACAGCTGAGTGTTATCACTAGTGTGAGTACGCGTGTGACAGAGAGCTGAAACCACGATGGAGGACTACATGTCCACCTCATCACGAACGAGGATGATGGCGCCGGAGCCAGCGAACTTTCTGCAGTTCTTGTCGCTGTCCCTGTCGCCGGCGAGCAAGATGATCATCAAGGGCAAGAAGCGTGTGCAGCTGGACGGCGCGTTCCAGTGCCGCACATGCGGTCGCCGGTTCGCGACGTTCCAGGCGCTCGGCGGCCACCGGACCAGCCACAAGCGGCCGCGGGTGCGCGCCGACGGCCTTGACCTCCTGCTCGGCGCGCGCCCCGGCAAAGCCGCCGCCGCCAAGGATGTCCACCGGTGCAACACCTGCGGCACCGTGTTCCCCACCGGGCAGGCACTCGGAGGGCACATGCGCCGGCACCGGGCGGCCATCTTCCATGTGCCGGCGTTGGAGACCACGCCGACGATGACGACGCCCGGGTCGTCAGATGAAGAGGGTGATGACGACGAGGACACCATCATGCCCAGGACCTTAATCCATTTCATATGAGCGACCGTTGTTCAACATTAAGTTTGTTTGTTTACAGTGGTTGATATACACACATCGATTTCGTAATCACACTTATAAATACCTACAAGTGTCAGTTTTCTTTTGCAACAAGCTATATGCTTAGCCATGACTGTATATTGGTCAAACAAATAAAATTTGAAATTAGGCCCTGTTCGTTTCTTTTAGCGCTAAATTTTAGAGGCCTCTAAATAAAGAGAATCTAGTACTAAATAAAGACTAATGACAAAACTTTTTTACAGATGGGTACATCTTTACGAGACGAATCTAACGAGCCTAAGTAAGCTATGTTTTGATACAGTCATGCTACAGTAATGCTACAGTAACCATCGTCTAACCACGGATTGCTTACCCTCATTAGATTCGTCTCGCGAATTAGACCAGGGGTTCTGCAGTTAGTTTTGTAATTAAACTTTATTTAATACTCTTAAATGATAAGATTCTTTTTTTTAGACCTCTCTAAATTTTAGACTCCCATGAAACGAACACCCCCTTAGTACTGCAGTATCTGCGTATATTTTTTGCGAAGAAATTTCATTATACAACCCTAATAAATGTGACACTGCTTGTTTTAGCCGACAATGGCTGTTGTGCGACACTAGATGAGAAATGATGAGGGAGGAAATATCGTCATGCCCTCAAACAATTTTTAGATATGTTTTGTTGAAATTCTGAAAAAAAAATTGTGTGCAATTGGGGACAAAACATTACACCATCCTGCTAGTGTTTCAATCATAAACAATATATGCATTCATGGAGGAAAAACTAAATTAAGGAAGAGGAAAAATAAGGGCACTAGGACCATCACCCAGCCATGTCTTTCAGCATGATCCTATAGCAAGTTGACTATAATGCTATCTTACAACATAAGCCATATTTGCAGCAAAATTATTCCTTTTTTATTTTCTTGACATATCTACTAAATTGATTTTATCAGGAATGTGACATCTTAAATATTTGGTCACTCAATCAAAGTTTTAATTGTTTTTTGTTCAAAGTCTTTTATCTTGTTATATAGGATTAAAATCCTATTGCGCTTTTGCTATATATCCCACTAGACGAGTCACGAGAGGTATGAGAAATTACATACACACACCATCAGTTGCTCTTCCCACTCAACGTGTGCCGACCAACCATAGTTAGGTCCGATGACACACCTCCACCATCCCTGACCCATTGTTGCATCTTTATCTCCGACCTGTCCCCTTTTCTCTACCCTCCTTTCATGTCTTAGTCACTGACCGCCGCGACCATCAACTTGACCTCAACGCATCAAACGACCACACTCCTACAAATCAAGGGGCCAATAGAAATCTTTGTCACCTACACGCTCCTCTAATATTTTAGAGACAATAATTCAATACACTAAATGAGTGTACCACGATTACTCAGAGCACCACAAATAAAACAATATGGTATATAATGCACAACTATTATTAGTGTTGATTTTAGAAGAATGCCGCCTTACAAAACTAGTATTGATATCATGAGTATTGAGTTGCATGCACCAACCAGTTCATCCAAAAGCCTAAGCTGATGGGGAAATGTGGGCAATTCATTTATACTCCAACAATGAGTCAACAGGAGGATCTCAAGGAGACCACTACGTCACACGAAGGAAATGTAAGGGGCGATAAGGGCAAGTACTGACGGGTGGTGGGTTTGAGGTGGAGAGGGTCGTGGGAATGAGAGTGGGAGGGTAGACTGAGAAACATAGAATGAGTTGGGTTGGCCGTAGGTGGTTCCCTAAATATTCTTATTGATCAGAATCGCTGTATGAAGATTTTTTTTGTTCTCGATAGAACTGTTGCAATAAGATTTTTCTTACAAATCAGTAGAGGCCATGTGAGGTAACCTTTTCTGTAGTTATTATGCCTAATCTTCAAGCCCATCCAACACTAAGATCAACTATATTTTGGAAAATATTTATTAGATTGCTATCCAAAAACCACTTGTCGCTTCAAAACATGCTACAACACATGGTTGGTTGATTGGCACGACGAATGGTATGCAAGCAAGGAATTTCCATGAAACTTCGTATGATAGTGAGCGGGCAAGTTGTGAGAAACTTCATAAGCTTGATTCCTCGATTCAGACACGAAGAGAGGTGGATATGCTCAAAGAATGCAGTGAAGGACGTACCACCTTATTCTTTCCAGGTCTAGCTCTTGACCTATGCACACGACTTGGTCCATCATATCTTAAGCTATATGCTAGCACTAGCATTAATTCCCTGATCCATTTGTGAGGTCTTGATGCAGATACTTTCCTAGTAGTTGATTTACTGATCCCTTATATTTTGTATTCCTTTCATACTAGATCTACTGCTTAATTAACATTGTTTAAATATAGATGCGCGAATCTCTGTTATATAATAATACTTTTTTGAACGAACAGTTATAATAATACCAAACTTGCTTTTAAAAAATTATAAAAGCAAACTTATTTATGATAATTGTTGTACGAGCGAATATGATAGCCATTGTCGTGGTGACAAGTCATCATGAATTCAAAGACGTGTAAGTGGCGTCTGGCGAGAGCGCGTTCATGTCATTTCTTAACGTTTTTTTTTATATAATTATGTCATTTCTTAACGTTGATTGGTCATTGGTCTAAATAGCATCGCTTGCACGCAGACTGCGCGTCCACCGGATGACCTGGATCGGAGCACATGCATATGTAGCTACAGGAACTTGCTCAGCAATAAGCATTAAGAAACCAAATGAAGCAGGCTTAGCTAGCAAGGAACAATCGATATAACAGCAACTAACCCTAGTTTGACGAATCACTTAATTAACAATTCAGTGGATGTCGACGTCGACACCTCGATACGACGTACAGGAGTGAAGGACACGGCATGAACCGCGTGTACGTGTAAACGGAACATATTCTCCTTTTATGACACTTAAGTGAAGCACCTAGAGCAGCTATATAAGCTCTCATCCACCACCAACTTGCTGCTATAAGGCAGATAATAAAAATTAAGCCAAATTATCTTCTTGCACGTGCTATAAGAATCGTGTCAAGCAAGCAATGAGCCTTACGAGGGATGGCGCACCGCCAGACATAGGAAGTTGCTGCCTCCACGGAGACGATGAAGTCTCCCTCTCTCTGGTGTGCGGTTCATCCTGCAGCGACGACGGAGGAACACAGCAACGCGCGGCTTCTCGTCGTTGTCGCCGCCGCCGCCGCTGTGCGGCTGCTGCGTTCGAGTGCCGGACTTGCGGGCGGCTGTTCTCGACGTTCCAGGCGCTCGGCGGCCACCGGACCAGCCATCTCAGGCGGCCGACGAAGAAGCAGCTGCCATGGCTAAAGAAGCCCGTGGTTGTGGCCCATGCGTGTGGCACGTGTGGGCTGCGATTCTCGTCGGGGCAGGCCCTCGGCGGCCACATGAGGAGGCACCAACGGCGACGGGCTAACACCATCGACGACTGCGTTGACCTGGACCTTAAGCGTATCGTCGGGCAACATGAGAGGCCTAGCTTTGTGGCCTCCATGCAGCTGCTCAACCTGTTCGTGTAGTGTGGTCATGGTGCTTGATTTAGTGCTTATTATTTATCGGAATAAAAACCCTGAAGCTCTTTAGATATTGGGATTGAATATTTGGAAATTATATAAGAAAATTAATTAGTGTCATTGAAGAATGCTATATAATTTTACTTTGTAAGACTGTTCAATGGTTTTTTAAGAATAAAAAAAAGTGCCACTTAGTTTCTGCAATTAAACGGCCAAATACATCACACAATGTAGACGCTGGGATGGTTTCATTCGCTTGACAAAAGAACTTCCCTTTATCTAAAAAATTGTCTGCAACTGCAGAAGTAGTATATTCTTATTTGCATGCAAAACAACCAGTTTAGATCCCATCCAATTTCCAGAAACCAACTTTTTAAAGCAGGGCTGAATCCATACGACTCCAGTTTTTGCCATCTTTTGTGGCCCAATTCAGAAACCAGTTTTGAAGAACTCAAAAGCAGAGAGAGGCGCTTCTAGATATTTGGAAATTGGATGGGATCCAAACAGAGTCTTAGTCCTTTGTTTGTAACTGACATTGTTATAGAAATGTACTCCCTCCGGTCGGGAATTGTTGACGCTTCTGACCGGAGATTGCACTAGAAAAGAACTAACGATCCTTGTCCTATCGTCAAGAATAAAAAAAACGGAGGGAGTATTTTGTATGTTTTTTTTGTGTTTATTGAGGCCTTAGGTGAGGAAAAACTATATTATAAATAATTTTTTTTTGTCCAGATCTACATCTTAGGATGTATATTTAGTACAGATTTATGTCATGATGTGGACTCCGCATCTAACATATATAGTTTAATAAAAATAACCACTCAATGAGAAGATGCACCCACCTAATCTCTATTGATATACCTCCATGCATGCTTCCCAAAAATATCTATAGTGGATGTCTCCAAAAGGTAGCACACATTGTACATTATGCCTCATTGGTCCTCCTCCTGATTTTACGCAAAGTGATTTTTTTTACAGAATTTATGGGTGTTGATTAATAGGTGGTGTATAAGTCATCCGCAAATCTATGTTTTGAGTTCCAACAAAACAAACAAGTCGTGAGCAACTCTAGAGAACTAAATGTTAGCTTAAGATATTGTTGGTTCACAAGACAATGACAATTTCTCTCAACAACACCCATACATGCATGAACACTTGGATATATAGCAAATGCATGATATAGAAAATATGATGCTGCTGCGCCTCAACCTTTAATAATGCATATATTATAGAAAAATGCACCTCAAATTTGGGGGTGAGTTGATTTGGACCAAGATAATGTGCGACCATCGCATGCATGTCGGGAAAGCACACGATGCCTCCAATAGCTACAAGGACAAAAATAGAGTTACAAGGTTACTATACATATATGGCCAAAGAACATGTTAAAGAAGGTGAATTAAGAATCCATAGCAAAAGAACCTAGTCTCAAATAGACTTCAAAATTACCCTACCACATATAGTCTAGTTTACCATGAGAAACATTTCAAATCATTCATTAATTTTAACGAGATTTGAGACATACATTTTAGTTGAGTACAATTGAATAGTTAAACATGATAGAGTTTTGAATGGTCAAGAATGAACTCATGATGATAATCTGTGACTCTCAATACATGAAACAAATCTAAAAACGTCACAGATGGCACATTGTGACACCTTTTTAGTTATCTATGACAAAATTTAGACGTCGCGGATTACTTGATTTGTTGTAGTGATAGAGACAATTTTCATGTTTGCAACATGAACGTTCATCGTAGTTGTGGAATGATGAAACTATAGATGGAAAGTGGTAGCAGGTAGTAAGCAATACCTTTTACACTAATTCAAGCAGCACACCTGCAGTTTTTAATCTGTGGCTATATATTGGGATCAGTTAACTATCAGTCTCTTATTTATTGTTAAATTCTCTTTACATTTATTTTTCTTGCGTTTATCAAAATATAGTTAGTCAGAATGAATGATCTTTGTCTTTCATTTTATTGTTTTATGTTTTTGTTATATAAATTTTGTTAGCTTAATTAAGGTTTTTGTTGTCCACGTAGAAAGCCGCACCTTTAATACGGTTTTAAGTCTTTTAGCCACGTATGTGTAGTACGTGCATTGGTACTAGTATTGTCTAGTTTACCATGATATAAATAGTAGTTTATATACTAGGTATAATAGAGAAACATTTGAAATCATTCATTAATTTTAACGAGATTTAAGACATACATTTTAGTTGAGTACAATTGAATAGTTAAACGTGATAGAGTTTTGAATGGTCAGGAATGAACTCATGTCTCATCAATAATCTGAATGTGTTGGATTTTGATGTTTGATTTGATTTTCTCACTTTTTTTTAGCAGTAGCCAGCTATGACATGTACAAAGGATGCAATATTTTATAGATGATAAATATTGGAATAAGCTATATGACTACCATATGTGTCATGTCTATATCCATATGCCTAGCTGCAAACAAGTTAATGTGTTTTCCGCACATAGTAAAAGACATCCCTATAGAAGTGGGCCGGACATAAGAAATATAGCTCTTAATGTATAACTTATAATAATCAGACATGAAAAAGGAGCCCAATGATCTTAGCTAGGAATGTGGTTACGTTTCCTAGGCATGGTGGAGATTTTGAAACCAAATATCCTTGTTCTTGAAAAAGATTGACCTAGCAGATAGAAAACAAATAAAGAACACATGATCACAACTTATTAGGCCCCGTTTGGCACGACTTTGCTTTGGTTTTAGCTTCACTTGATGCTATATACCGTAGCAACAATGTTATGTACTGTAGCAATAAACTGTTTTGCAATCTCTCTCCAAAATGGACTAAAAGCTGGTGTCACTAGTTTTTCTAAATTCACAAACTCATGGAAGCCATTTTACAACATGACAATATTCATGGAAGCCAAAGTCGTAAGAAGTCGTGTCAAATGGAGCCTTAACCATTCACTGGTTCCCCTTAAGGAAAAAGTCACTCACTAAGTCACCATCTCGTGTTGTGAAGAAGGTCTCACATTTCATGCCTGTGAGATGGTGGAAAGCCATAAATCTAGTTGCAGAGCTCAGAAGAAACTTTGCGTGTGTCTGTTTCGCGCGCGCGCGCGCAGGGGGGGGGGGGGGGGGGCAACAAATCAATGTTATGGGTTGTCAACAATAGAATTTGATGAAACAAGTTGAGGATATATGAATAAGTGTGCATGCATATATTTACTTAATATGTACATGCAATAATTATTTGACATTGAGATTTTACACTGGGAATTTCCTAGAAACATTGTTAGAATGACTCATTTAAACTTACACCAATCCAAGAAAAAATATTGATTTATATTTATCGTTCTAATCCGTGCTACTTGTGTTGCCTCACCTATGCATGCATGACATTTGTTTTTGTGAGAAGTATGACTAGATGACATTGAAGAAACTCAAAATGTATCGAGTGTTACAAGGGCTTTAGGTGTTACCGTCACTACGGGAAAACCCAAGTTTACCGAGTGCAAACTTTTTACCGAGTGTATTTTTTCGGACACTCAGCAAACAACGTATGTGCCGAGTGTCAATAAAAAAAACACTCGGCAAAATAAATGCACTCGGCGAAAACCTCTTTGCCGAGTGTTAAAAAAAAACATTCGGCAAAGATGGGTGTTTGCCGAGTGTATTTTTTTGCACTCGGCAAAGATTGTGTTTGCCGAGTGTATTATTGTTGGCACTCGGCAAAATAAAATTCGAATCATATTTTGAAGCCCTAAACGAATTCAAATTAAAAAATATTGAACTACAAAGTTGTATAACTTCTCAAGATATAAAATTCTTATTTGGATTATTTTTTGATTCAACGAAGTGATATTAAAGTTGTTCACAAAATCTACATTTATCATAGAGTTTCATGGAACTATAACACAAATATTTAAGATTTATGAACAATGTTACTACTACTACTATGTCGGATGAACATATGACCAAAATAAAAGTTGTATATCCTCAGATGTTATAAAACTTTGTAGTTCAATATTTTTTAATTTAAACAAATTTTGCAACTAAAAGTACATTTTTATGTTTGAATTTCTCAAATTTGAAATTCAAATTTTGTAAACAACCTCGGATGGAAAAAATACCGAAATAAAATTTGTAGTCTCCCACGAAATCTAAAACTTTGTAGTTGACAACTTTTGTATTTGAGATTGTTTAATACCTCAAAATAAACACACAAAGAAAACAGAAAAACACAAGATGCCAGGTCATCGATCTATACCTTCAAGATGGTGGCCTCTCAATTGGTCCAAACACGACCAGCCAGATCCCTCCCCCAAAAAAATTAACCGGCCTCTCCTTCTTCCTTATCTATCTCCCTTATCTTCTTTCATGCTCTCCCACGGACTTTCTCTCTCTCCCTCAACGGACTCAACGTCCACCGCATCCAGACCGGCTCGGGGGCAGCTGCGGCGGAGCCTCCCAGGCCGGCGAGGGGCACGGAGGCGGCGGCCCCGGCCTGGCGCGGTGCAGCACGGAGGCCGCGACCTCGGCAGGCAGCGGCGCGGCGACGGCGTCCTCAGTTGGAGCTCGGCGGCGCGAGTAGCTGCGCGGCAGGGCACGGAGGCGGTGGCCCCGACCTGGCGCGGTGCAGCACGGAGGCCGCGACCCCGGCAGGCAGCGGCGCCCACGATTGGAGCTCGGCGGCGCGAGTAGCTGCGCGGCAGGGAACGGAGGCGGCGGCCCTCAGCTAGAGAGGCGCGGCACGAGCTGCAGGGCACGGTCCGTGCGACGACGGCGGGTGGTGGCTGGCGGTGCTCCCTTGGCTGCGTGCAGTGCGGCGGCGTGGTGGTGGTGGTGGGCGGCGGCGGGTGTTTTTTTTATTATTTTCAATAATGTTTGCCGAGTGTTAGTTTTGGCGCTCGGCAAACCATTTGCCGAGTGTCCGATAAAAAACACTCGGCAAAGAGCTCTTTACCGATCACAGTTTGCTCGGCAAACTTTTTGCCGGGTGTATGCACGCCTTTGCCGAGTGTTTTGGGCACTCGGCAAATATGAGGTTTCCGGTAGTGCGTGTTACCATTCATAATAACTTTTTCAAAAGTGCATCTAAAATTGCAACCAAAATATGTATAGATGGACCATCCAACCATCTACCATGCATCATGCAAAATATGAAGGGCAGATGGAATTTGTGTATGAAAAAAAAAGAGAAATCAGGTTGTAACTGTTCATCATAGACCCGCAAGCCGCTACTATTCACATGCTGGTTTCTCTTTTTTGTTCTTCCTCACACAAGTATCAGTTGCACCTTAATTTTTGGATTACGGTAGATGTTTGCAGGATCTACCCATCTATACTTTTGTTACAATTTTAAATGCAAATTTGAAGATGGTACTGTGTTTGGTAAAATGATAACATCTAACCGGCTTGTATCGAAGGATTTGTTCTCTGAAGCAACTGGCCCCCTACTTGATCACATCACCTGGATTTTTCTTTTTCTTTTTTTGAGATGATCACCTGGATTTTCTTGCCACAATGGTGTTGTCACGAAGCGTGCGAGAGATGACGTCGCCGTGATCGAAGGCAACCAGGCAAGAGGACACCCGCAACATAATTTCCCCATTGCACGGCTCGCAAAGTCTTGGCGTGTAGGTCCCCTGCAGTTAGGAAGGTGCCGATCCGCGCGGCGCGGCGCGGCCACTAGCGCCACCACCGGCAGGGTCCGGAGAGTTGGAGCGCCGCACCGACCGGATCGAGCCCAAAATTTGTCTCCTTCATCTCCAGGCGCCGCCGCAATCTCGATCGAGTCGCCTATCCCGATACAATCCCCAATCGGAAACCTGATCGACCTCTGCTCCTACTACTATCCTGCTGCGTTCGTCGATCATGGAAGGATCCCGGAGGAAAACCTTCCGGTGGCAACGGCCCAGCCAGTCAAGGAATCCTCCTGCCTCTCCGGCGCGGCACGCCGCCGGCCGGATGATGGATTCTCCTCTCCCTCCATCGTCGCCGCGCCCCAACCCCAGCTGGGTGCTCCTGGATCGGTTCGTCCACCGCAGCCGGAGACGACGCGGGGTCTACGCAGGCGACCCCACGACGCCGGCGACGTCCGACGACTGCACCGGCCTTCTCATCCGCGCCTCCCTCCGCGCCGCCGCGGTGTCCCGCCTCTACCTCCACTGGACGGGCCGGCCGCCGCTCACGAAAGTGATGGACCCTGTTAACGAAGGTGTGCTGGATAATGTTCAGGAGATGCAGTGATGTGCAAAGACTGTGTTACGTATCCGGCAAGTAGCAGTTAGTTCAGATACTAACAGTAGATAGAATAGAATCCGGTTTAAATCCACCGATTGTTGTAATCAACTTGTACTCCAAGATTATTGTACTATATAATGAGATGGATCCCGGTTGAGACCTTTACGGCAAATCATTTCATCTAACTTGGTATTCAGAGCCAAGATCCCATCCACCCACCATGTCCACCGACTCCATCTCCAACTCAGCCTCCATGGGCGCTATGATCTCATCTCCTAGCGCCACCATGGCCATCCCTTCCGCTGCCGGCCAACTCATCACGGTGCGTCTCACCCGGGACAACTTTTTCCTGTGGAAGACGCAGGTCGTGCCCGTGCTTCGCGGGCAGCAGCTCTTCGGCTACGTCGACGGCACTATCGTCGCTCCGGAGAAGTTTGTGACCACCGGCACTGGAGCCGCTGCCGTCCGGACTCCAAACCCCGAGTACCTTCGCTGGTTCCAGATTGAACAGCAGGTCCTCAGCACCCTGCTCTCATCCATCACCGAGGGCCTCCTTGGCCAACTCACGCAGCACACTACTGCTCGTGGTGTTTGGGATGCCCTGCACGCCATGTTCTCCAGCCAGAACCGTGCTCGCAAGATACAAATCCGTACCCAGCTCTCCACGCTGAAGAAGAAGGATCTCTCTGCGACGGAGTACTTCCAGAAGATGAAGAGCCTCGCCGACACCATGGCGGCCATCGGCCATCCTATGGACGATGAAGAGGTCATTGGTTACATGATCACTGGCCTTGGGCATGAGTATGAGCCCATGATTGCGTCGATCACGGCGCGTGAAGACCCTGTCGACCTCAACACGTTCTACTCCCATCACCTCAGCGCTGAGCTCCGTTACGAGCAACAGGCCGCTTCCGGGGAGATCTACAACGCCTCGGCCAACAACGCTTCTCGCGGTTTTGCACAGAACCGTGGGGGCGGCCGTGGCGGGCAAGCACGTGGGCGCAACGGCAGCAACGGTGGTCGTGGCGGCGGTGGCCGCAACGGCCAGCACAACGGCGGCAACCAGAACAAGGGCGGCGGCAACAAGACCATCTGCCAAGTGTGCGGCAAGAAGGGGCATGACGCCCTGAGGTGCCGGCAGCGCTTCAACCATGCGTTCCAGCTCGAGGACAACCAGGAGCGCTTCGGCAACGCGGCGCACGGCGGCTCCTACTACGTCGACCCTGAGTGGTACGCCGACTCCGGCGCGTCCGACCACCTCACCAGCGACCTCGACCGCCTGACCTCCTCCGAGCGCTACACCGGCAAGGACAACGTTCAGGTGGCCAATGGAGCAGGTTTGCAAATCTCGCGTATTGGTCAATCATCACTTATTGGCTCACAACGTCCACTTCTTCTTAAAAATGTTCTTTATGTTCCTCGTATAAGCAAGCAACTCCTTTCCGTTCATAAACTTGTTTTTGACAATGACGCCTTTGCTGAATTTCATCCTGATGTTTTCCTTGTCAAGGATCGGGCCACGAGGAAGGTCCTTCTTCACGGTAGAAGTCGTGGTGGTCTTTATCCTGTGCCAAGCTTTCGTCGTCGTTCTTCGCCTTTGCAGTCAAGTCGGCAGGCCTTTGCCGGTGTCAAGCTCACTTCTGAACACTGGCATCGTATGCTCGGCCATCCTTCATCTAGCGTCGTTGAGTCTATTGTTAGGATGAATAAACTTGCTTGTGCACCATCTAGTGAGTCCGCAGTTTGTGATGCTTGCCAGCGTGCTAAAATACATCAGTTACCTTATGGTCATTCTACTCGAGTTTCTACATCACCTCTTGAGCTTGTTCACACTGATGTTTGGGGACCAGCTCGTGTCTCTGTTGGTGGTTTTAAATACTACGTTAGTTTCTTGGATGACTATAGTCGTTTCACTTGGATATATTTGATTAAACGAAAATCCGATGTTGAGAGTGTATTTCATGCCTTCCAGAATCATGTCGAGCGCATGCTCAATACAAAGATCCGCGCCGTCCAGTCCGACTGGGGCGGCGAGTACCGTCGTCTTCACCGCTACTTCCAGCATGTTGGCATCACACATCGCGTCACGTGTCCTCACACTTCTCAGCAGAACGGGGTTGCCGAGCGAAAGCACCGCCATATAGTTGAAACTGGACTTGCCTTGCTTGCTCACTCCTCCCTTCCTGCGCGTTTTTGGGACGAAGCCTTCCTCACTGCCTGTTACTTGATCAACCTCATGCCTAGTCGTGTCCTTGGCAATTCCGCTCCCATAGCTAGGCTTCTTAATGAACAGCCTGACTACTCGTTTCTTCGTGCTTTCGGTTGCGCCTGCTGGCCCAACTTGCGGCCATATAACAACCACAAACTTGAGTTTCGTTCTCGGCAGTGTGTTTTCTTGGGTTACAGTTCCTTGCACAAGGGCTACAAGTGCTTTGACAGAAGCACTGGACGCATTTTTATTTCACGTGATGTTGTGTTTGATGAAGGCATTTTTCCTTTTGCTGCAGCACCACGTCCTGTGCCTACTCCTAGCACGCCTAGTATTTTTCCTTCCGCTGAGCCAGTAGTGCATGACGATCATATGCGAGGTTACGATCTGTCTCTGTTGCAACCATCTAACTCTGCTTCTAGCAGTTCTGCTCCAGCTGCAGGTTCCACTGATGCCGTTGATGTCGCGTCTGCCGTCGCACCCGACTCATCCTCGCCTCCGTCGGATGCGCCGGACTCGGTGCCCGCCGCGGCGCCCACTACTACTGAACAAGGGACGGCTCCCGACCCGGCTCGTGTTGCTACGGCTCCTGCCCCGGCTCCTGCTACGGCCCCTGCCCCGGCTCCCATTGCTGCACCGGCCCCTGCCCCGGCTCCCGTTGCTGCACCGGTGCCCGCACCTGCTCCGGCTCCTGCTCATGCCGTGTCGCACCAGATGACGACGCGCCTCCGGAACAACATCACCAAGCCGAAGGTGCCCTCGGATGGTACTATTGTGTACGATCCTCGTCACCGGTCCTTCTTCGTCACGCCACGCTCCCATCACGATGCACTTGGTGATTCTCGGTGGCGGCAGGCGATGGAAGCAGAGTTCTCTGCCCTTCAGCACAACAACACATGGGTTTTGGTCCCTCGTCCTCCTGGTCAGAATGTCATCGGCTCTAAATGGGTGTTCAAGGTTAAGGAAAATCCAGATGGCACTGTTGAAAAATACAAGGCTCGTCTTGTGGCAAAAGGGTATACACAGCGATACGGTATTGATTATCTTGACACTTTTAGTCCGGTGGTGAAGCCAGCAACTGTCCGGCTCGTTCTTTCGCTCGCCGTCAGCAAAAATTGGTGCCTTCGTCAGATTGATATCAGCAATGCTTTTCTGCATGGCGTGCTCACTGAAACTGCTTATATGCAACAGCCGCCGGGCTTTGAGGATTCTCAGCATCCGTCTCATGTGTGCAAGCTCCAGAAGGCCATCTATGGACTGAAGCAATCACCCCGTGCTTGGTACTCTCGGCTGAGTGATCGTCTCCAGCAGCTTGGTTTTCATGCTTCCCGTGCCGACACTTCTCTGTTTATCTTTACTCAAGAAGGTGTCACCATATACATGCTGGTTTATGTTGACGATGTCATCATTGCTAGCTCCAGTGGACAAGCCTTGGATCGTCTAATTGCTCGTCTGTCTCGGGATTTTCCTGTCAAGGACCTTGGTCCTCTTCGCTATTTCTTGGGCGTTGAAGTGGTTTCCAATTCACGGGGCACCACTCTTGTACAGTCAAAATATGCTCTTGATCTTCTTCGCCGTGCCAAGATGGAGAATTGCAAACCAGTGTCCACGCCACTGGTCGCTCATGAGAAGCTATCTCGGGAATCAGGAACAGCTCTTGGCGCTGATGATGCATTTCACTATCGCAGCATTGTTGGGGGCCTTCAGTACTTGACCTTAACGAGACCCGATATTTCGTTTGCTGTGAACAAAGTGTGCCAGTTCCTCTCTGCCCCTACTGATGTGCATCGTGAAGCAGTGAAGAGGATTCTGCGTTATGTGAAGGGAACGGTCTCTACTGGTCTAGAAATTCGCAAGTCGCCCTCCTCTCTCCTCAGCATTTTCACCGATGCTGATTGGGCTGGGTGTCCTGATGATAGGCGTTCAACTGGAGGATTTGCTGTGTTCTTCGGGCCCAACTTAATTTCCTGGAGCGCTCGTAAGCAGCCGACCGTGTCGCGCTCGTCGACTGAAGCTGAGTACAAAGCCTTAGCAAATGGAACTGCTGAAGCTGTTTGGGTGCAGTCCTTGTTGCGTGAGTTGCATGTTCCTCAGTCAAGGCCACCCGTTTTATGGTGTGACAATTTAGGTGCCACTTACCTTACAGCCAACCCTCTGTTTCATGCGCGGATGAAGCACGTCGAGGTCGATTTTCATTTCGTCAGGGAGAAGGTGGCTTTGGGAGCACTTGATGTCAGGTTCATCGCTTCAGCAGATCAGGTTGCTGATATATTCACGAAGCCTTGTACAAAGCTCATGCTTGAGCGATGTTGTCGCAATCTCAACCTCGTGGCCACTGGTTAAGATTGAGGAGGTGTGTTAACGAAGGTGTGCTGGATAATGTTCAGGAGATGCAGTGATGTGCAAAGACTCTGTTACGTATCCGGCAAGTAGCAGTTAGTTCAGATACTAACAGTAGATATAATAGAATCCGGTTTAAATCCACCGATTGTTGTAATCAACTTGTACTCCAAGATTATTGTACTATATAATGAGATGGATCCCGGTTGGGACCTTTACGGCAAATCATTTCATCTAACTGACCCCACCGCCGTCGCGGCGCACCGCCACGCCGTCCTCTTCAGGCTCACCGTCCCCGTCGAGGACCCTGAGTGGTGGCACGCCTACTGCTGCTTCCCCGTCGACTACTTCGTCTACTCGGCATCGGCCGCCTCGCCGCCGTCGCTGATCAGGCTGCCGCCGTGCTTCGAGGGCGGCGTCGTCAACCCCAAGCTCGACAAGCCTTTCCGGCCGTACCGGAGGCAGCAGCAGCGGTGCATGTTGGACTAGGACATGGCCATCCTCTGCCACGGCGACGGCGGTGAGTTCACCGTGGCCGATCTCACGTGCCGGTCTCACCGCGAGGTCGAGCTCTGCGTGCTGCACCACCGTTCGACACCAACCTCCGGCATTGTTCCGATGCAATGGAAGGTACATAAGCTGCCCACGCCTCCCGACATGAAAATCGACCCCAGCTTGTGGACCACCGACGCCATCTTCCCTTTGGACGGATGCTTGTGCTGGGTCGACTACTACCAAGGCTTGCTCCTCGTCGACGTGCTCCTCGCCAACAATATATGGCACCGATCATCAGGAGCAGCTCCGTTACATCCCGTTGCCTAAACAGGCATTGAGATCTCGCCGCTACTACATCGACGCGGACGCCCCCGACCCGTTCCGGCACGTCAGCGTCACTGACGCTGTCATCGTCAAGCTCGTATGCATCTTCACCAAACATTCTTCATTGTCCAACTTCACCATCATAACATGGAGTTTTGACATCCGCAAAGGCACTTGGATCAAGGACAGCGGCAACACCGTTGAGGATGCCGAGTTCTTCGGTATGTTCGATGCTGCACGGAGTAGGATGCTTCCGCGGGTCAGACCGAGCTTTCCGGTGGTGAGCTTGGCTGATCCAGATGTCGTCTGCTTCATGCTGGAGGAGGTTTTGGAGGACCACTGCGTTTACTGGATGATCGAGGTCAACATGAGAAATAAGAAGCTGCAGTCCTCTGCTCCCTACATGAGAGAAGAGGAGGAGGAAGGATATATATATATTACCCTGGAAAGCCTCGCAGGAAGTTTTATGGTCACTACTTTATCCCCAGCAACTTCTTATCGTATTTGAGTCAGGATGGCTGCACTAGGTAACTAAAGAGTAAAGACGTCCATGTAAGCTCAAGGTAACTGTGTATATGCTACCAGCTTATACCTAGTTAGAAAATGGCAACGTATCCTATGAGAACCAGGTTCGTGTGAGAACTATGAGAACTCCAATCTGGATCACATGATCTTGATCCAAGGGAGGCGCATAGGGAGAGGTGGGAGGGGGAATTTGCAAAAGTATGATTAAGTGGATGGTGATTTTGTAAATGCCCCCTCCCACCTGAATTCAAGCGCACCATTGGATCAAAATCATGTGACCCAGATTAGAGTTCTCATAGTTCTCACACGAACCTGGTTCTCATAGGATACGCTGCTTTAGAAAATTGGGTCTAAGAGGCAAAACCAAATGCGGTTGTATAATGCAAGCTTATCTGTGTAGGACTGCTAATTCATAAGTTTGTCATGGAAGGCAATGTTTCAGGCGTTCAGCGGCCACCGACCCGGATCAGCAATAGGAGCGCCCACGGCCTCGACCTCCTGCTAGGTAACAGCACCAGTTGACTTGATGTGGTGTCTGTAACCCTGTTTGCCTTTGAGATATGGGCCGCTAGCTCCGATCAATACGTATCCAGAATTCAGAAACCAAATTATTCGCACACCCAACATGCATGCTAAGTTTTTCCGGGTACGTTTTGTGGCAATCCGCCATAACTCTCTAGTCAGTCACTGTTGATATAAAGTATATATTCAGGAGATATGTCAGCATGAAGTAAACTGATAAGAGAGACTAGTAAAATGTGGGCAAATTAATCAGTTGGGGGGGTGTTAATCTACGCATGGAGTTGGCAGACTATGTGATAGGATCGGAACAGGATGGTGTGAACTCAGAATGAAAGCATATACGGCGTAAAATAATATATACAAATCGATGCATAATTCATCTAGCAGCTGGGCGCCATGATCACCAGGTATATATTTCGTTCAAAATAAATACGATAAGGCATGGCGAACTCGTGGTCATAATAAACATTATATTCGCATAGTTAATTAGAATCTAATGCAATGTGTGCATCACATTTAGCTGTTGACTTGATGTGGTATATATTTCGCTCAAAGTAAATACTAGTTAAAACAAAAGGCATGCGCAACTCGTGGTTGTCACAAACATTATACCCAAATAGTTATAATTTAATGCAATGCGCATCACATTCATATCTAGAGCCAAAAACAAGCCAAATCAAATCAATGCCGTACACATATATCTTTTCAGAATTCAAGAACGACCGCTGAACGCGCTCTCGTCATTTTAATCTGCTGCGTGAACCATGCTGCCGCTGCCTACTGAACAGGGCATGCATCAAGAAGCACTGAAAGAATAAAACTTGACAAATCAGACGTGGCGTGATGCCATTGGCAACACAGTTGAGGATGCGAGTTCTTCTGTATGCTCGACGCTGCATGGAGTAGTAGGCTTCCACAGGAGGTGACACCGAGCTTTCCGGTGCTGAGCTTGGCTGATCCAGATGTCGTCTGTTTTATGCTGGAGGAGCTGTTGGAGGACCAGAGCGATTACTGGATGATCGAGGTCAACATGAGAAACAAGAAGCTGCCCTACATGAGAGAAGAGGACGAAGAAGGATCTTACCCTGGAAAGCCCCGCAAGAACTTTTATGGTCACTACTTTATCCCCAGCAAGTTTTTATCGTATTTGAGTCCGGATCAGTGCACTAGGTAACTACAGGCGTCGATGTAAGCACAAGGAAACCTCCTGCTGTGCACGCCCCTCGACTCTGTGCAAATACCATTGGCGCATGGGGTAACTACCTATAACTATTTGCCTGTTGGCTTGATGTGGTGTCTGTTGCAGTTGACATAGAGGCAGCTAGCTAGCTCCAGTCAATACGCAGCAAGAATTCAGAAACCAAGTGCCAAACAACACGCCAAATTCATCTGGTAGTGCTACGTTTTAGTGGTTAACTGAAGTAGCTCTCGAGTCAACTTTTTTTTTTTTTTTTTTTTTTTTTTTTTTTTTTTTTTTTTTGCGAATGAGCTCACTAGTCACCATTGATAAAGTATCCACAAGACATGTCAGCACTGTATGAAGACTAGTACTAAACTGTGGGCAAATTCAATCAGTTATGGTACTAATCTAAGCATGGTGTTGGCAGACTATGTAATAGGATCGGAACAGGATGGTGTAAACACAGTAATAATTTATACAAATCCACGCATAATTTATCTTGCAGCTCAGCAGCTGTTCGCCATGATGTATATATTTTGCTCAAATACTTAAGAGAAGGCATGACGAACTCGTGGTCATAATAAACATTATATTCACATGGTTAGAATCTAATGCAATGTGCATCACATTCATATATCGCCAGCCAAATCAAATCAGCACCTTACTCATTTATATTTTCTGGCCCAAGACCGCTGAACAAGCTCTCGTCATTTTAATCTGCTGCGTGCACCAAGTGGGCACTGAATGCACGAAAGTTAACAAATCACACGTGTAGCTTTGCCGTTGGCTGCAGGGATGTGCCCGGGTCCGCGTTGACGTTGGGTCAATGCTGCTTCAGGACCAAGCTAAAGAAGCATCGTCGTCATCTGAAGCCGGACGTCTATAAATACGTGTGTCTAGCGAGCTTAGCATATTACAGCAATCAGTGTGTAGCTCGTTCACGCTAGCTTGTGCACAACCACGTGTTCATTGAGTATTACTGGCATGGCAACCGCAACAGCGGAGAACGCGAACAGTCTCCTCCTTCTGCTGTCACTGTCGCCGATGAGCAGAGTGATCATCAAGGGCAAGAAGCGAGCGCCGCCGGACGGCGCGTTCCAGTGCCGCACCTGCGGTCGCCGGTTCGCGACATTCCAGGCGCTGGGCGGCCACCGGACCAGCCACAAGCGGCCGCGTGTGCGCGCCGACGGCCTTGACCTCCTTCTCGGCGCACGCCCCGGTGCCAAAGGCGGTGGCGCCGCCAAGGATGTCCACCGGTGCAACACCTGCGACACCGTGTTCCCCACCGGGCAAGCGCTCGGAGGGCACATGCGCCGCCACCGGGCGGCCATCTTCCATTTGCCGGCGTTGGAGACGATGACAGTTGGCTCGTCTGAAGAACTGGATGGGGAAGATGACGATGACCACCTGCGCAGAAGCTTAATCCAGTTCATATGATCGATTGATCAATATCAACAAGTTTGGTTTGGATTTTGGAGTGGTTGATGACTTTGTGTACATATATGTTCGAGTCATTACGTAGATACACTACATGAAAAGGTTCCATTTCGTTTTGTAATATTATTATATTTCAATGAGTTTCTTTTAGAGGAAACATATTTTGGCGATATAAGTACGTGATTTTCTGTATATTTCCTTGGTGGAGACAAATCTAAACTCAGCGGTGACTGATGTGCACTTTGAAAATTCTATCCATGGCTAGCCGCAAATTCCGACCTTTCGATTCATAGCGGCTCATCGGATCGGTGCTAGTTGAAATCACATTTCAGGCTGCCTCATGCATATATAATCAGTGATCCAGCCAAACCGTCCAGTGCTAAGGTACTACGTGCTACGATCTTGCGTTGGATAGATGATGGACTAATTTCAATGCTCGGCGTCTCTCCTCCACTCACGTCTATGGTGTCCTTCTTGGAGACAACCAAGGTGTGCAAGAGGGAAACTGGCAAGGAGTTGTTGATCCAACATGCGACACGAGACATGAGATTGAGCAAGGCAGGCGCACGCATTTCCCCTGAACTTTCATATGTGGATGCCTGTATGTCAGTATGTCACTGTACAGAGGTTCTTGACAAGCCACCAGCCCACCACTGCAATTTCGGAGCAACTTCCTACGATATTTTTAGTGATTCCTTGACGTCACATGCGAACAACGACAAGATAAGGATATGCTCTGAAGCGTACTGCACGTAAGTCTATCTTGACCTGTCCACGAGACCACGACTATAGGTCAAGCTAGTATCTGTAGTAGCCTGTTGTTTTCTTCTTATTTAAGTTCCCAGTTGTATCATCGCCAAAAAAAAAAAGGGTTCCCAGGCATACGTCTTGAACTGCAAAACCGTGTTAGTACTGCACCGGAGTATGCACGCAACGCGTTAGTATATCCTATCATACTTTTTTTTTTGCGAGCGTGTATTATATCATATTTTAATGTTTTTGGATCCACCAGGTGGCATTCAATATTGCAAACTAATATAGCCCGCTATAGCTTTTGAAGATAGACGCTACGATGATATTGAAAGTATACAAAAAGTAGTACCGTTAGTCCCGCAAACTCCACTATAACTGAGTCAAGCTGAGGTGATGAATTTGGTTGTTCATTGTCTATATATGGTGTTTGCTTTCTTGATTCTGTGGAATGTTTGGTCGCTGAAAAAGATAGCAAATACAAGCTTGAACGATGGCATGCACCTACAAATGTGGGCTGAAATTGATGAAATGACTAATGTTTAGCCAAAATTTTGCTTTCTTTTGCAAAAGGCTAGACAACTGGTGCCGCTATAGTTGTGCTAAAGCGACCATAGCTTTTCTGTGAACACTCGGCTAAATTCTATAGACCACTATATGCAACATTTGTGTCATTTGATTGATTAATCAATGACTTGGCATAATTTTCTACAAACTACAAATTAAAAATCAATCCATGTATGTTCTTTCTTCTTGGATCTTACTAAAACTATTATTTTTCTCATATGCATGGTAAGCATAATTAATATACCAATGAGAACTCCCTTTTTTTTTGGTTCTTAATTTCCCAGAGAGACACGTACCCAAGACGGGGTGATGAATATGGTTGGTCAGTTGTTCATATATATAGTTTTTGCTTTCTTGATTCTGTGTGGATTGTTCGGTTGCTGGAAAAGATGGCAAATACAAGCTTGAACAATGGCATACTTTTGACGATGACATGCACCTATGAAATGTAGGCTGAAATTGATGAAAAATGGCTAATTTTTTAGACAAATTTTTTCTTTCTTTTGCAAAAGGCTACA
Organism: Eragrostis curvula; assembly: GCA_007726485.1. Taxonomy (NCBI): domain Eukaryota; kingdom Viridiplantae; phylum Streptophyta; class Magnoliopsida; order Poales; family Poaceae; genus Eragrostis; species Eragrostis curvula. The sequence goes on along the minus strand of CM017440.1, from coordinate 74,801 downwards.
GGCAATAGCTGCTGCCGCTATAGCTGCCCTAAAGCGACTATAGGTTTTATGTGAACACTCAACTAAAATCTATAGCCCGCTATCTAGAACAAATATGTCATTTTGATTTTGATTGATTAATCAATGACTTAGCATAATTTTATAGAAACTACAAACTAACAACCAATCCATGTATGTTCTTTCTTCTTGGATCTTATACTAAAACTATTATTTTTCTCATATGCATGGTAAGCATAATTAATATACCAAATGGGAACTCCCTTTTTTTGGTTCTTAATTCCAAGAGAGACCCGTACTCGAATTTTCTTGACTTGTTTGCTTCCAGGAAAAAGGAAAGGCACACAAGGTTCCCGAACCGAAAACAACACGGCAGGATACAAGTACAACTCCACCATGACCAGCCTGATTATTGGCGATGTACCCACCGTTGTTTGTGCGCAACAGTACCATACGCATGTATGACGCCTGGAGGCGGAACGGGATAGTAGTCTAACAAAGCGCCACCGTCGTACGTCGTTGGGTTTCGAGTGCGGCACGCGGGCGGTCCACGACGACGTTCGCCGGCCACCGGATCAGCCACCTCCTACGGCGGCCGGCCCTCGTCGTTAATATATTGAGAAGTACAATTCAGATGTGTTTCAGTCGCCTGCCGTCAGATTATCAAACTGCAGTCCGCATCATGGAAAAATCCCGGAGGCGGAATATCTTCCGGTGGCAACGCCCCGGCCGGCCTGTCGAGGGACCCCCCTGCCTCTCCGCCGCCGCCGCCGCTCACCGCCGGCCCTGACTGGCTGGTCCTGGACCGGTTCGTCCACCGCACCAGTAGGAGGCACGGGGTCGTTGAAGGGACATCGGAGATCTCCGATGACTGCGTGGGCCGGCCCATCCGTGTCTCCCTCAGGGTCGCGGATCCCCTGCCGTTGTCCCGTCTGTACCTCCATTGGACGGGCAGGCCGGCAATAATCAAGATGATGGAGCCCAACGTCGTGACCGCCCACCGCAACTCCATCCTCTTCAAGGTGACTGTCCCCTTCGAGGACCCTGAGACGTGGCACTACGCTTCCTGCTTCCCTCTCGACTACTTCGTCTACTCGGCCGCCTCCTCCTCAACGCCATCACTCATTAGGCTGCCCCCTTGCTTCGAGGGTGGCGCCGTAAACCCCCAGGTTGATGAGATGTTCAGACCGTACCGGAACCAACGGCAGCGGACCATGATGGACCAAGATATGGGCCTCCTCTGCCACGACGACGATGGCGAGTTCACGGTGGCCGATCTTGGACACCGTTACTGGGAGGACGTCGAGCTCTGCGTGCTGCACCACCATGCGCCTCGATCAGGCTCAAGGGACGAACACATGGATGAGTGGAGGGTCAAGAAGCTGCCTATCCCTTCCGGTCTGAACAAAAAACTTCGATCGTTCTGGTCAGACACCGTCGTCGCCGTCGACGAACGGCACCTCTGCTGGGTCGACTACTACCAGGGCTTGCTTCTCATCGACGTCCTCACTGAAAGTCCGCAGCTCCAGTACATCCCGCTGCCTGCTGAGGCGTTGCAATGTCGCCGCCCCTACATCGATGCATTGACCCCTGACCCGTTTCGGTGCGTCAGCGTCATCCATACTGGCATAATCAAGCTAGTTTGTATCATGGCAGCTCATAAAGGTTCTCCTTCTGCATTCACGATAAAAACGTGGACTCTTAACTTCAGCCAAGGTGAATGGATGGATTGCGGCCTCACCATGGACACTCATGAGTTCTTCGGTCTTTATGTGAAGGAGGAGGACCACCACGTTATCTGGATGATTGCGGTTGACATGAAGAAGAAGTTGCTGCAGTCAAGCGCCCTATACATCAATGAAGAAGAGGAAGAAGGATGTTCCTCTCAATGGGAACGCCGGTACATCTTCCGTGGTGATGACTTCGTCCCCAGTAGGTTCTCCTCTTACTTGAGAAATAGTGATGGCATCACATGGTAATCATACCTTTTGTTTATATGTGTTTAGCTCGTCGTCGCTTCTTGAGTAAAGATGTGCAAACCGGAACTGATGATTGTTTTAGTGGGCACAAATTAATCTTCAAGCCCATTTAATATTGACAGAATCAACTGTATTTTGAAAAAAATATTTATGTGATCGATATGCAAAAAAAGTTGTTCCTTTAACATATGAGATGTTTTAGGATGTTTGTAGATAACATGGGCCGTCGGTTACCTCAAATCTAAAGCTCCACGATTAGAGGTACTAACAGAAAGGTATTCAAGTATTGATGGAGGTACTTAAGTAGGAAAACTAAGTAATTTTATCATTGCAAATATAGAAAGAGAGGAATGAAAATTAACTTCTACCAAAACAAATTCGGTTGGCCTCGGTAAGTCTCTAACCTTCCTTGTTTACATTATTTTGCCAAGTTTACTTAGTTTTGATGATTTACTTGGACATGTCTGTACGTTTCTCTCGTAGCCATGGATAGAAAAGTGGATTCACGGTTGCTTCTAGCAAACAGACATGCACATTACGGAGATCAAGAACAAGGGTATTGGTTTAATGATTTGTGGCTCCATCTTTTCTATGATTGCGATCCCAGAAAATTCAATCAAAGAATGAAAATTTCATGTAAATCATCGCATTGCATGTAAGCAACACTGATATCACCAACAATACATCGAAAAATTGTGACATCGTATTGTTTAGGCAAACTATTGTTGCTCTCACCTAAATTCTCTCTATTCCTCTTTCTATTTAAATTTCTTTTGTAATATTTTCTGAGTTAACTTGTTTGCTAAAGACCATTGTCTCGGACAAGAAAATTATTTTGAGGTGGTGCACAACCTTTGACTTTAGATATTTACATGGTTTTCACCATTTACATGTTTTTTCACTGATATGTGTTGTGTTTTACGGAGAAAGAAAGTTTACATGTTTCTAAACAAATTTACATGATTCCTCTGACTCTACGAATGATCCGAAAAAGATGTTACCTTCCATTGTTATTGTGTCAGTTTAGAATCTAGCCATTAATGTAGCATGACATGCATACAATTAATGATTTAATTAAGATCAATTACTAAATTATAAGCATCCTGCCATAAGTTATCTGATTTTCTATTCCATACCTTGCCCCTCTATTAATCAACGGTCCATGATATGATACCTCTCAATACCTCCAAATACCTCGCAAACACCGTAAAATCTCTCTTAACATACTCCAACGCATATAGCTTGCTGATCGGTACAACTCAAAGGGATATATGCAAGCGGATTTCCTTGAAAGTTCACATGAGCATAGTGAACAGCACAAGACTACCAAAAGTTGTGAGAAACATCCTGAGCTTGATTCATGATTTCAGGTTGAACTGCTCAGCCTGCGGAGTGTGGTCATCATGACTAACTCCACTGTGGAGTTGAAAATGTTTACTCTATTTTTCACCAGAATATACTGCTGTGTGTTAGCAGAAAATTCGGTCAGCTCCTTGCAACTGCTGGACCACTCCGTGTATATCATGTTGACTAGGGTGGAATTAAATCTGTTACACCACCATGCATATAAGGATCATGTTAGGTGCTCCAGAGATTATTTAAATTCTAACGATCAAGAATCTCTTTAGATATTGTACTAAATATTTGAAAATTATATATAAGGAAAATATTCTTCTCGAAGCAATTGAAAATACTTTTTTTGTTTACTCTGTAAATTAGATAAAATACAATAGAAATCAGAGTGTTCAAAGGTACTCTTTGGATAGCATGTCAATGTGAAAAAGATAGAATAACGTATTGTATGGAGCCAGCCCTTTCACCTAAGGGCATGTACAGTGGTTCAGATGGCAGTTGTCTGAAAAACACGTCCAAGTCACTCCTTGACAGGTTTAAAAAAACCTCACACAATGCATCGTCTAAAAAAAGTTGTCTAAAAGAACCATATGCAAACTTAGAGACAACAAAAACCTCACCTACAATGGTTTAGATATCAGCGAGCGGTCTATAGACAACATTTGAGCCGTCTAATAATTACTAGACATCATTCTTCTCTCTCCTCTTTCTCTTTCATCCACATCACTCAAAATTCTATGTGTAATCTCCCTAGACGGCTGACATCACTCTATTGTACATGCCCTAATCCATGCAAATTTCCTATAGGGAAACACGAACATTTTTGCAGTTATAAATCCTTCATTTCCAATTGGCTAGGCGGTACGGTGATGGTCGAATGGTGCTGAATGGCGTGGCGGTTGACGGTGCGTTGGTGGACGGCACGGCAATCGACGGTGTGGTGGTACACGACGGTGCAGTGGTATGCTGCACAATAGTTTTCTTCCGATTGTATGTGGCACAATAGTTGGCGATGCGATGGTGGACCCCGCATTGGGGACCCAAAATGTTGACTGATGAGGACATGACTCGTACAGATACAACCGACACTCTTTCACTGGGCATGCAAGATTCCATCACAAGAGCTAGAAAGCAACAATCGAATTTATCGGTGAGCTCATTTCTAATATCTTCTATATATGGTTTTGAGAATAAGATGCTACCTAATGAATTAATTATTGTTAGAAACCATGGAGATGATGAAGAGGCAGCTGGAGAGGTGCTTGGAGGCGTGGAGGGCCGGCAAGGAGTGCAATTCAACTTTGAGGCCCAATCCAAGTCGGTTTCGAGTCCGTTTCGGACTCCAGGACCAGTTGACGTCCAGAATCTGTCTCGGTGCTGTGTCGCCGTTATTTGGCCTTTGGGCTTGTATCTCGTGTGAGCCCATTAGGGGGCGCATCCAGGGGTCCTTGCACGACCCTAGAGTCTTCATAAACAGCTGCCGCCACACCATTAGGGTTTGGGTTTTGATTGATTGTAAGTTTAGCCATTGCTACTTCCTGGTAGACGCGTGTGTCGACTAGACCACCCGGACTACTTGATTCGGAACCCCACCATTGTTACCGAGTTACTTGTTTATCTTGTTCTTACTTGATCTTCGATTGCTTGCAGGAATTATCCTCGTGGTTTGGTTGATTGTGCTCCACAAGATCACGAACAGCCGCTGGAGTTGATGTATCGGTCGCTAAGGCGCATCCTTGCTGGTTGTAGTCGGGCCGTGAACGTCTCTCCATTCAAATCGAAGTTATCCCCACTCTCTCATCGAAAGATCCGCTGCAACTCCACACAAATCCGTATCATGTTTGAAATCTTGTTTGCCATGTCTTGATAAATGTTCTTTTCATGTGAGTAGCAAATATGATGAAAATGATAAATACATGGTGCATCGATTATATATCTGTTCAGATTTACCTTTAATGGATTCCTCGAATGATCAAATGACGACTTGCATTCACGCTAACAAGACCATATCTAGTTTCTCTATTGATTTTAAGTTGCAGGTCAATTTTCAAGAAGAGGAGCAATGTTTGCTGCAATGTGCTTTGGTGGAAGTTCCCAAATTATATTTGCATGAACTTGATCAAGATACACACATAAACTCCAACCATGAGGCCAAACCGAGGACGGTTTGCAGTCAAGAAGGGGAGAATGATGAGGACATGACTCGTACAGATACAACCGACACTCCTTCACTGGGCATGCAAGATTCCATCACAAGAGCTAGAAAGCGACAATCGAATTTATCGGTGAGCTCGTTTCTAATATCTTCTATATATGGTTTTGAGAATAAGATGCTACCTAATGAATTAATTATTGTTAGAAACCATGGAGATGATGAAGAGGCAGCTGGAGAGGTGCTTGGAGGCGTGGAGGGCCGGCAAGGAGTGCAATTCAACTTTGAGGTCGGTTTCGAGTCCGTTTCGGACTCCAGGACCAGTCGGTACTAAAACGGGCGCCCAGGTCGCACACGAGCTCAGATTTGGAAGTTCTTTATATGGATGGAAAGCTAAGAAGATCACCTTTCCAATGCTGCCGGTCTCATGCCTAAATTCATCCGGAGGCGTCAGGAGTCATCGAAACAAGTTGACGTCCAGAATCTGTCTCGGTGCTGTGTCGCCGTTATTTGGTCTTTGGGCTTGTATCTCGTGTGAGCCCATTAGGCGGGGAGGGGAAGGAGCTGGCGGCGGCCGCGCTGTGGCTTGACATGAGGATGCAGGGCATGAGGAGTGTTGCTGCGAGGAAGAGCGTGCGTGTCGTGGCTTGGGGAGGGTGGGGAGAAGAAGCAACGGCGAGACGAGGTGGGGAGGAAGAGGAGCACGACGAGGAGAGCAGTTGCCTCTGCAGAGGGAGGACAAAAAGGAGAGCGCTTCTTGTTCTTGGCAACTTGGGAAGCGATATGGGAGATCGGGAGAGGAAGATCGATTTTTGCGTTAATTTTTTTTGTTAATGTTTGATGTATTTACATGTACAATGTATCATGTTCTACAAGAACTCTAAGACATTGACACGATTTGCAAGGCAAAACTTTAGCTGGGGATTTTTGTGAAATCTTTTGTTACATTGTATTAAATTCCAAAGACATTGAGCAGCTACGTGCTCAAAATTTCTATAAAAATCGTTACCCTTGCTACAAAATAAGCATTTTGTAGACAGGAGCACCTTTTCTCTGTACGAGTTGACATGTTCATAGTTCAGGTAATAGAGGAATTTTAAGCTCACATATATCTTGGGGTAAAAGGTTTGTGCAAAATGTGTGTTTATACACGATTTAGATAAAATGGATATTTATTTCGACAGTCTATATTGTACATGTTTGTATAGGTTTGCCTAAGGCCGACAAGCTATTGTGCATCTTCACACATTTTTTTTTTTTTTGAAACACAATACAAACACATGTTCTGTATCAATAGCAAATACAAAAGATAAAAAAGCTAGCTGAGTATTTCTCTCTATCAAATAACAGGGTAATCGAAATGCAGAGAGGATGACTCCATTGATGTGATATGTCACGAGCAGGGGAGCAGTACGAGTTCGTAGGCACACAACGACGTAGATTATACTTAAATGAGATGGCTGGTCTTGGCCCAGGTCCTCGTCGGCGCGGCGGTGCCGTGGTGACGGCGCCGCACCTCCGAGGCTGGGTTGTTACAGAGGCTAAACCTAAGCAAATCCAAGATAATCCCAAACTAAGCGCACGGTCCCTGTTTATAGCTGCACAGGGCCGGCTAACAAATTGCTAACGAAACAAACTAACTTCCTGATTTTATTCTGCCGTGCTTATCGCTTGAGCGCTCCTCGCACGACGCTGATCCCTGCGGTGACGACGTTGGTACTGAATACCGGTCCTGACATCTCTCCCCACCTGGACAACAAGCTCGTCCTCGAGCTTGAACTCTGGGTACAGCTTGCGAAACTCGTCCAAGTTCATCCACGTGGCTTCGGCCGCCGCACGTCCTGTCCACTGAACCAGCAACTCATGACGCCCCCGCGCCAAACGCGACTTGATCACCACCTCTGGAACCAGGCAGGCCCGGCCATGGCGGGTGGGCGGAAGCACACTCGGCGTCGTGGGCGGCGCGCCACGGTACGGCTTGAGCAACCCAACGTGGAAGACATCATGAAGGCGAGCACCCGCTGGCAGCGCCAACTTGTACGCTACGTCGCCCACACGGCTGACCACCTGAAACGGCCCGTAGAACTTAGGACCCAACTTCCCGCGACCCTGGACATTGAGCGACGCCATGGGCCGATGAAGAAGACGCAGCCACACCCACTGCCCAGCTTCAAACTCGAGAGCACGGTGCTTCTTGTCGTATTGGGCCTTGTGCTGCTGCTGTGCCTGCTCAAGTCGATCCCGGACTTCCACCATGAACTCATCACGATCGAGCAGCTGCTGGTTGACGGCCGGAAGACGCGCCTCGCCGGGAACGTAGGCGCGGACGGAAGGGGGGGTCGCGCCCATAGACGACGCGGAACGGCGACGTGCGCAGTGAAGCTTGGAACGCCGAATTGTAGCAGAATTCCGCCCACGGCAGCCATTGCAGCCACTGCCGGGGGCGGTCACCAGTGAGGCAGTGCAGGTACATTGTGATGATCTTGTTGGTCGCCTCGGACTGGCCATCGGACTGAGGGTGGAAGGCTGAAGTGAGGTTGAGCTTTACGTCGTTGAGCGCGAACAACTCCTTCCAAAAGTTGCTGGTGAAGACCGGATCCCTGTCGCTGACGATGGAGCTCAGAATGCCGTGGAGGCGGACAATGTCGTTGTACGGGTGGCTCAACGGGATGAAATGCGCGTACTTGGAGAAGCGGTCGACCACCGTGAGGATGACGGACTTGCCGTTCACGCGTGGGAGGCCCTCGATGAAGTCCATTGCCACGTCCGCCCAAACCGCCGACGGAACTTCAAGTGGCTGGAGGAGGCCGGCCGGGTGCAGCTGTTCCACCTTGTTGCGCTGGCAAGTTGCACAGGCGCGCACATGTTCCGCAACCGCCGTGCGCGCCCCTGGAATGTGGAAGTCCGCGCGGAGACGCTGCAGCGTCTTCTGGGTGCCCTCATGCCTAGCGCCATGAGCTGCCGCCAAGATTGCCGGAACGCTCGGGGAGGTGGGAGGCACGTACACGCGTCCACCAAGCGTGACGAGGCCATCGACCACCGCCCACTGTCCCGTGCGCGAGCCTGTCACAATTTCAGCACGGATCGCCACCATCGCCGGGTCCGACGCGTGTTCCGCGCGGAGGTCGTCAAAGATGGAGAAGCAAGGCGCCGAGATTGCCGCCAATTCCGCCGTTGCCTCCGTGTCACGGCGAGACAGGGTGTCTGCCACCACGTTCGTCGCGCCGGGCTTGTATTCGACCCTGAAATCAAACCCCAACAATTTACTTGCCCACTGGTGCTGCGGGATCGTTGACAGCCTCTGATCAAGAAGAAACTTGAGGCTGAAGTGGTCCGTGCGCACGACGAACGCACGGCCCCACAGGTACGGGCGCCAGTGACGAACTGCTTGGACAAGGCCAATGAGCTCCCTCTCGTATGCTGCAAGCTTGGCGTGGCGCGGCGCGATCTGCCTGCTGAAGAACGCCACGGGACCGCCGCCTTGGTGAAGGACGGCGCCGAACCCGGAGCCAGACGCGTCGCACTCGACGACGAACTCCTTGTCAAACGCCGGGAGCTGGAGGACCGGCGCCGTCGTGAGGGCCTGTTGCAGGGCGCGAAACGCCGTCTCCGCGTCCGAAGACCACCGGAACCCCTCCTTGCGCAGCAACTTGGTGAGGGGGGCCGCGATGGAGCCGTAGTCACGGATGAAGCGCCTATAGTACCCCGCGAGGCCGAGGAAGGCGCGCACTGCGCGCTCCGTGGTTGGCACGGGCCACGATAGCACGGCTTGCACCTTCTGTTCGTCCATGGCGACGCCCTCGGTCGAGATCACGTGGCCAAGATACGCCACAGAACGCGCGCCAAAGAAGCATTTCGACCGCTTAATGAAGAGCGAGTGTTCCTGCAGCTTATCAAGCACGAGACGGACATGGCGGAGGTGTTCCGACCACGATGAGCTGTAAATCAGAATGTCGTCGAAGAAAACGAGGACAAACCGCCTGAGGAAGGGTTGGAGCACATCGTTCAGCAGCGCCTGGAAGGTGGCAGGGGCGTTGGTGAGGCCGAACGGCATGACGAGGAACTCGAACAGCCCCTGGTGCGTCCGGAACGCCGTCTTCTCCACGTCGTCCGGGTGCATGAGGACTTGGTGGTAGCCGGAGCGGAGATCAAGCTTGGTGAAGAATTTGGCGCCGCGCAGCTTGTCGAGGAGTTCTTCTACCACCGGGATCGGGAATTTGTCCTTGATCGTCGTGTCGTTGAGGGCGCGGAAGTCGACGCAGAACCGCCACGAACCGTCGGCCTTCTTGACCAGCAGTACCGGCGCCGAGAACGCCGACGAGCTCGGCCTGATGACGCCCAAACGCAGCATCTCCTCGCATTGGCGCTCGAGCTCCTCCTTCTGCGCGTGGGCGTAGCGGTACGGGCGTACGGAGACCGCCGTCATGCCGGGCTTGAGGATGATGCGGTGGCTGCGCTTGCGTGGGGGCGGCAGTCCTGTCCGTGCGGCGAACAAGCCCCGGAATGCATCCAGCAGGGCCTCCATGAGGTCCGGCTCCACGGCTGCCACAAGCGGGGCGGAAGGGGACGTGGACGACGACCACGTGACCGGGCGGCCCTCCCGCTTGAACGCCATGGTCCTGCTGCTGAAATCCCAGAGGATTGGCCCCAGGGACTCGAGCCATTGGACGCCGAGGACCATGTCGTAGGAGCCGAGGGTGAGGCCGAAGCAGTCGATGACGAATGGCTCACCGCTGATGTCGATGTGGAGACCGACGCAGCTGCCCGAACTGTCGAGGCGGTCGCCATTAGCCACGGCGACGCGAAGACCGGTGCGGTGGTGCAGCTTGATGCCGGCGCGCGCCGCCGCATTGTCGTCGATGAAGTTGTGGGTGGAGCCCGAGTCCAGCAGCACCGTTAGCTTGGTGTCGCCCACGTGCACGATCACTTGCATGGTGCGGGCCGCGCGGGACTGGATGCCCGTGAGCGCGGAGAGGGAAATTTTGGGTTCGTCCGTCGTCGGTGCCGGTGTGTCCTCGTAGTCGTTGCAGATCACCTCGATGACGAACAGCTGCTTGCACTCCTTCTTGTGTGCCTGGGAGAATTTCTCATCACAATGAAAGCAGGTACCCTCGAGCTTGCGAGCAGCAATCTCGGCCGGCGTCAGCTTCTTCTTGCCGGGGCTCGATGCAGAGGAGATCAGCGACGACGTCGCGGGTGCGGCTGACTTGGACGGTGTGCGCGATGTGGAACGGCTTGACGGCGACTCGGCCACGACGAGTCGCTGTTCGTAGGCGCGCGCGTACATGATGGCGTCGTCGAGCGATCGTGGTCGCTGGAGGGAGACGTCGGTGCGGAGGGGGTTGCCGAGGCCGACGGTGAACAATTGGATCTGCTGCTCCTCCGTCAGGCTTGGCGCGCGGCAGGAGAGGGCGAGGAAGCGGTTGCAGTAGTCGTCGATGGAGCCGGAGCGCCGGAGCATGGCGATCTCGCCGAGCGGGCTGTCGGTGAGCGGTGGCCCGAAGCGAGTGTTGATGAGCTGCACGAATTGGCGCCATGACGGAGGCCCGGTGTTGAGCTCGAGGCGGTAGTACCACAGCCGTGCGTCGTCGAGGAGGTGGAACGAGGCGTACCACACTCTCTTGTTCTCCGGCGTGCGGCGGCCGCGGAAGAATTGCTCGCAGCGATTCAACCACGGCAGCGGGTCCCCCTTGCCGTCGTACTTGGGAAACTCCAGCTTGTGGAAGCTGGGAACGCCGCCGTCGTCGTCGTCGTCGTGGCGACGGTGATGGCCATGTGGTGGAGGTGGTGGTGGGGGTGGGGGTGGCGGCGACGGCGGAGGGGGTGGTGGATGGCGGTGATGGCCGGAGTGCGCGGCGTCGGAGTCGTCGGCGACGCCCTTCCCGGTGTGCGAGGCGTGCTCGTCTTCCGGCAGGTAGCCGGGCAGAGCCCGCTCGACGCGCATCAAGGCGAGGTTGAGCGCCGCCTGCTGGTTCGCTTGATCGGTGACCTTCTTGTCGAGCGCGTCGAATTTGTCCGCCAACGGTTGCAGCGGGCGCATCAAGGGTTCCATGGCGGCGAAACGCTTGGCGAGGTCAGCCAACGTGATGGTGCTCTCGTTCTCCCCTGTCGACGGAGATGGCGGCGGCGAGACCATGTTGGGCGAACCTGGGACTGCTGATACCAGATTGTAACGAGCAGGGGAGCAGTACGAGTTCGTAGGCACACAACGACGTAGATTATACTTAAATGAGGTGGCCGGTCTTGGCCCAGGTCCTCGTCGGCGCGGCGGTGCCGTGGTGACGGCGCCGCACCTCCGAGGCTGGGTTGTTACAGAGGCTAAACCTAAGCAAATCCAAGATAATCCCAAACTAAGCGCACGGTCCCTGTTTATAGCTGCACAGGGCCGGCTAACAAATTGCTAACGAAACAAACTAACTTCCTGATTTTATTCTGCCGTGCTTTCTTGATTCTGTGGAATGTTTGGTCGCTGAAAAAGATAGCAAATACAAGCTTGAACGATGGCATGCACCTACAAATGTGGGCTGAAATTGATGAAATGACTAATGTTTAGCCAAAATTTTGCTTTCTTTTGCAAAAGGCTAGACAACTGGTGCCGCTATAGTTGTGCTAAAGCGACCATAGCTTTTCTGTGAACACTCGGCTAAATTCTATAGACCACTATATGCAACATTTGTGTCATTTGATTGATTAATCAATGACTTGGCATAATTTTCTACAAACTACAAATTAAAAATCAATCCATGTATGTTCTTTCTTCTTGGATCTTACTAAAACTATTATTTTTCTCATATGCATGGTAAGCATAATTAATATACCAATGAGAACTCCCTTTTTTTTGGTTCTTAATTTCCCAGAGAGACACGTACCCAAGACGGGGTGATGAATATGGTTGGTCAGTTGTTCATATATATAGTTTTTGCTTTCTTGATTCTGTGTGGATTGTTCGGTTGCTGGAAAAGATGGCAAATACAAGCTTGAACAATGGCATACTTTTGACGATGACATGCACCTATGAAATGTAGGCTGAAATTGATGAAAAATGGCTAATTTTTTAGACAAATTTTTTCTTTCTTTTGCAAAAGGCTACAGGCAATAGCTGCTGCCGCTATAGCTGCCCTAAAGCGACTATAGGTTTTATGTGAACACTCAACTAAAATCTATAGCCCGCTATCTAGAACAAATATGTCATTTTGATTTTGATTGATTAATCAATGACTTAGCATAATTTTATAGAAACTACAAACTAACAACCAATCCATGTATGTTCTTTCTTCTTGGATCTTATACTAAAACTATTATTTTTCTCATATGCATGGTAAGCATAATTAATATACCAAATGGGAACTCCCTTTTTTTGGTTCTTAATTCCAAGAGAGACCCGTACTCGAATTTTCTTGACTTGTTTGCTTCCAGGAAAAAGGAAAGGCACACAAGGTTCCCGAACCGAAAACAACACGGCAGGATACAAGTACAACTCCACCATGACCAGCCTGATTATGGGTGCGTCTAGATTTCAAGTGCTTGAAATCAGAGGGGTGTTTCAAGCACCATCCACAGCCGTCCGTAGTACATCCAACGGCTGTGGATGACTCTAGGTGTTTTGTACCCAGATGTGTTTGTATCAACTTGTGGGTGGCATAAATCTGAATTTCTTAACAGCCGTGCCAAAATTGCATAACAAACCCAATAAACGATTCACATCATTTTACAGAACAAATACAAGACACACAGCTACATACAGATGAAACTAAACTGCAAATTTTATTTTTGTAACTTTGTTGTTGGCAAAAACAGAAGCTCTGTAAATTATTTTTGTTAAAATACATACAAAAAGTAAAGTCTGTAGCAACTTTGTGGCAATTTCTGGTGAAACAAATGTCTAAATCTGTCAACATTATACTTCCTCCTGGGCATCCACTTGCTTTCTTTCTGATGACTTCACTTCAATTTTGATCTTGAGGAGCAATTGGTCTTTCACCCTCTGATCAAATGTGATTCCTAGTCTCGCAAAAACAACATGGGAATGTTAAACGAAGTGATCACCATCTACATTCATATAATACTTGAGTAACAAATAGTGCATGATATAGGCCACATAACTAGCATTCGAGGCTACACCATCAGATTAATTACTAGTTTTTGATAGGTGAAAATGCAGACATACTTCAATGTTACTCTGCACTACTGACAGACAATACCTAGAGGAAGTGTACAAAGGCCATACCACAGAAGACAGGTTTTTCCAATAGTCAACACAAATTTTACTAGAGAACCCCTACAAAAGACATTATAAAGAACATTTTTTCTCTTTAGCTAGACAAGCACAGATCACACCCTCTGAACTAAGAAAGTAATAAAAAGTTCATCCCTCTATCCATGTGACTACTCAGATATAAAAGGAATAACTGAAAGTTTCAAATCAACTCAGGTAATATAAGATGCATTTGAATTATTATGCACCATTGCTATGGTGTTGCGAACTTACAATATAGGGAATTACTAGAACTTTCAAATCAACTCAGGAACATAAGGTGCATTTTGAACTATTATGCACCATCGCTATCATGTTGCGAACTTAAAATATAGCTATTTACTTCACACGGACAAAAAATTCAAACCACATGAGCAGCATGCAGAATGAAAAGTGTAGATAAAAGAATGTTCAGCAGTGAACAAGGTAAATTGAATACAGTAATTGCAGTGTGACTAACTAGTAATTGCAGATATTGGCCCATGCAACTTTAGCACATATGAAATGCAATTTTCATAATAAATTATACATCCAAGCCACTTAAATATGCAATGTTCAAATCAGCTTCATCACCAAGACAAATATAATGAGGTGGGTGTAGAACTACAGATCAAAAAGAGGTTGGCAATAAAACAAAATCATTTCCAGAGAATTATCATGATCATCAGACATGGCTGAAAAAAAATATATGGCTTCGATGTTTAAATTAATCAGCACAATTGCATTATTATAAGAATAAAAATGCACAAATGAATACCTGCAACTACTGGTAAAGTAAGTTGCAATTGTAGAATGGAAAACAAATACAGGACACTAGAAGGTATCTAGGAAGAAGTCATTTACAAAGAAGTCATTAGTCTTTAGCATTGATTTTGCAATGAATATGTAATTATCAGTTCATAATCCCTAACAGGAACAATACACAAACCTTTAAGTATAAAATTACTAGTCCCTATGTGTTCCACTTAATATAATTTGGAATTACAATCAATATGTCCTAGAATTGCACAAACTATATTATGGAATTAGCTGTTTGAACTGCCGAGCATGTATAACAAATTTTGGGCATTGCACTTCTACTTGGGATTATTTTCACAAGTTTTAGACAACATACACATATTATTCCATGAGTTCATAGACAACTTGCACAAAGCTATCTCAACTTGACTGGAACTGAAACACGAAATGAGAAAAACTAAAGAGCCTTCAAGTGTACTTCAAAATTGACGTTGGAGAAGGTCAATATTGGCAGATACATACCTGAATGATGTTGGAGATGGCCAATATCGGAAAGAACCTGCAAATCAGGTATTCAAAATTGAGTACACTTAGTGTGATACAACAATCATATCTAACATGATATACAAGTATATGGCCTATACATGGTATACAAAAGCTCCCCTGTTTCCCTGGAACACAACAACAGAAACAAAGTAATGCATCCATCCAGGAAGGAAATGACCGACCCAATACTAGAATCTGCAATAATTCGTCTACCAGGTACTTTCTAACAATAAGACAACCCAATTCGTAAATAAGCAAACAGAGGATCAATAAGACAAGGAATTACATGGATTCCTAGAATTCCATAACTTGCACTTTTTATACTAATAAAATTGCGCAAACAAGTTTCTGCAATTCCTACATTGCATAACTGTAATTCCAACAACTTTGTCTGGATAAGTATAGAAGGCACATATTTTGGCTCATTGACAATAGAAAGGGTAAATAATATATTATTAAGTAATAAGGTAGGTTCATGTCGAGAATGTTTTATCTTTGAACAATGCAATAACTGGAAACACCATGGAATAAGCCAATGGTGACTGCAGTAAAAAATTTATTGAATAATGACTAGACAGTTTCGAAAAAAGAAATGTCGAGCACAGAGAACATGCTAGCTGCTGAAAATGGCAAAAACAATGAAAGGGCTTGGACTTGGATTTGCTTCAGTGCACTACAAATTATTCAAACCATTGAAAAAAGGCTTTGATCGAGCATCTTTCCCTGCCTCTAAATCCAAATCTCCACAAGTTTGTATCACAATATACTACTAAGCTACCAAAACATGTTCTGCTAAGGGATTTAACAACACAGTGAAAGTAATTGAACTATGAGTTTTTTTTTGTTTATTTATGTACGCATCAAGTCTATGTGTTCGGCTAAATCAAAGAAAAAAAACATCGCAAAAGGCTGGGAGTATACACCAACACATGTTGGTAGTGTACCTGGCAAAGAGCGAACAAGAGGAAGTCCATGAGAAGGATCTCCTCGTTGTCAACGTCTTTTTTTCGCCCTTACTTTCATGTGCTCCATAGATCTCTCCCGTGTCTGCTGCTCCAGGAACAAATCTAGAAGTCCATGAGTTGATATATAAGTTAACAAAAAAAGTTACAGGGGCACAATTCAAAGGTAACATTTTAATTCAGGGAAAGAAAAATGGTACAGCCAAAATTTAGTTAGAATAATTTGGGGACACAATGCAAAGGTAAACATGTTAATTAAGTCAGAATAGTACAGGGGAATCACTGCAAAGCTAACATCTTACCTAAATTCAAAGAGCAGAATAACATATTATCAAAAGGAAACATGATTTTCATATTTTAGACAATTGGACCAAAGGCATAAGGATTGAGTGCAAAATTGCAAATCTGACTGAGTGAAATTCTGCAAACCAAAATAACATAATTCCAAAAATATAAATGGACAAAAGGCATTGGGATTTAGTGCAAATTTGCAGAATTATCATATGTTTTCTATCCTACAACCAACAAAGGTTAGGGTTCAGCGTAAATCCACAAATAGCAAACCAAAATTCAAAGAACAATAGACGAGAACGTTGATGCAAAGAGCATGGTACCAGTGAAGAAAAAATTATAGCTTATCAAAACATTGAGCCAGCAACTCCAGGAACTAATAGAACTAATAGGTGACCTGAAACTTTGAATGTCACAAATTATGGCTTATATCAAGAAGTCACAGGTGGAGTTGCTAGCATTTTCTAGAGTGTTCTAGGTGGTCAGTTTCAATAGCACTAATATTCAGAAACTAAACTATAATAATCAAGGAGTATGAGGGGACAGTGATAGTTCAATATGTCTTTATTCACTTGCAACCTATAGAGCATAAGATTTTATCAACAGACAAGAAACACAAGGAACAGAGTAGTGGTGACTGGATGGAAAAAATGTTGTGAATAAACTACCCCCGAGATAAAATTTGAAACAAAAAATAGCAATATAGCAAAGCACCTAATATGCGCCCCTGGTATATAGTTAAAGAATAGGAAGAATGTCACAGCGCTAGATGCAAAACATGAACAAGAACCCAGGTGTGTACTAATATAACAGTGTGGCAACCTGAGAATAAGATTCATGTGGCACTATACAAG
The DNA here is from genome assembly GCA_007726485.1 of Eragrostis curvula. NCBI lineage: Eukaryota > Viridiplantae > Streptophyta > Magnoliopsida > Poales > Poaceae > Eragrostis > Eragrostis curvula. Next base: position 57,675 of record CM017440.1, on the reverse strand, counting down.
CTGAATAATCTACAATACATAATAACAACCCTTCTGGTACAAATTTCAATTTGTACCTATATTCAAATTGCACAAAATATGTGGTGCAATTTTTTTGGTTTGGAAATGAAATTTAATAACCTACATGAATAGGGGCTAAACTAATGATAATTAGAATTTAGAAGTACTATGATCATACCAAGACTGAGTTACTACCTGAAATAATTTATGACCATTGGGCTCAGCTTATACAAGGTGAATTAGCATTTTGAATTGCAAATAATATATGGACAAATTACAAAGACCTTCAATTGATGCAAGACAACACTACAGTGTTTCAGAATGCATCTATAGATGAAGATATGTATTCCAATTATGACACATCAACAACAAAGGGCTCATTTCCAGAGAAATTATCATCATTAGACAGCTCCTATATTTAAATGAATTGGCGCAACTGCATTCTTATATAAATAAAAATTCACAATTGAGTTGCTGCAATTACTGATATCACAAGGTGGAAAAGTTGAATGCAAAAAGACAATGTGCAGAAAGTAGAAGGTAATTAGGAAGATGTCATTTCCACTGTGATCATCAATATATTGTCATGGTTACATTTAGACATACAAGTCTGACTTTACTTCAGTAGAAGCACACAAATTAGTATTTCTTGAAATTGATAGTGACAGCTTTCAGATTGCCAAACTCAAATAGTACTGCTTTAAATAAATGTTATTTATTTGGGAAGTTATTTCAACTAGACTACATGAGCATGAGCAGATGGATACGTATGGCAATCCAAGTGTTCACCTGAGCCCCAGGAGTCACCACTCACTAGCGGTTCAGCAACACCAAACGAAGTGTTGCCATGTATCAAGCTAGATATAAAGGAACAAGAGCATACATGCAAAAATGCAAATAAGCATAAACATGTGTCACTGGTAACATTTACAATTGCCATTTAGAATCCTGCTTCTTATAGTATATGTGTTAATGCGTGCACCAAAGAGAACTGAACAAAGAATAGTTGCCTTATGTGACAGCTCATGATTTCACAAGAGATGGACAAGGCATCTCTCAAACTACCTGTAGCACATTAGCCGTATAATCTAATACAAAGGTACACCATAAAGGTTTAATCGTCATACAGGGTGGCACACCATAGGAGTACTAATTGGTAGTAGCGAGAGCATGGTGCAATAAACACCATCCAAAGCACTATCGTCAGCAAACTGAAAGGCAGGAGTATGGATTAGAAGGTCCCGAAAGCTACCTAATCATGCCATTTGGATGGGTCACTTAATGTTCAATACACAAAATTCTCACAGGTTCACTGGTGTATTAGTCAGCTGCAGCTCGCCAAAATGTTCAATGACTATGGAAACACGAAATTATATCGCAAACAAATGACAATTCGTAACACGATGAACTCACCTGCTTCTCAGCGACGTTGTTGTTGAAGCTGCCGGGGTAGGTCTCTGCAAAACCAGAAGAGAGGTCAGCACAAACCAGTCCAAACACAATCATTGCTCGACTCCCCATGCCCGCCATCCCAAAACACTGCGACGACCCTGCCGAGATCTACAGAGCCAAATCACTATTGAACAAAGGGGGAAAACAAAGACAGACACTAAGATCATAACCTCCGTGTCAAATGAAGCATGATGCAGAAGACGGGGAATAAAATTGCGAGATCTACATCACAAAATTCGCAGCAGCAAGACATCCGATTCCACGGCGTAGATGGGTTGTCACAGAGGAGCGGCCAGGGTTCCGCACCTTGCTGAAGGAGATGGCGAACGGGATCGTAGGATCGCCGGACTGCTCGGAAGGGAAGACGCCGCGTGATCCTACGAATCACCACCGGGAACCCTACGCATCCCCCTCTCTCTGCTGCAAGACCTCATAGATGACAAATCGACGCCGATAGAGCGGGGCGCCCACAGATCGCCGCCGCGGTGATAGCACGGAGGGCACATCCTTCAAATGCGCCGGCGACAAGACGCCGCCGCTGCCGCTGCCGCCGCCGCTCGCCTCCGCCCTCCTCCCTCCCTCTCTGTGTCGGTGGTGATGTGAAATGACGGAACGAATGGATGGGGAATTCTGGGTAGAGTTACTCGATCTACCAGGTCCGGGTTCGACCCGTTAGTGACTGCGGGCCTGGTAACAGATGTTTTCGGTTCCATCAAGCGCACGAACGTCAGAACACATCGGACGCACCACACGTCGCTTGAAAACAAACGAGTTTTCAAGCACTTGATACAAAGGAAATTCGCCTGATTATTGGCGATGTACCCACCGTTGTTTGTGCGCAACAGTACCATATGCATGTATGACGCCTGGAGGCGGAACGGGATAGTAGTCTAACAAAGCGCCACCGTCGTACGTCGTTGGGTTTCGAGTGCGGCACGCGGGCGCTCCACGACGACGTTCGCCGGCCACCGGATCAGCCACCTCCTACGGCGGCCGGCCCTCGTCGTTAATATATTGAGAAGTACAATTCAGATGTGTTTCAGTCGCCTGCCGTCAGATTATCAAACTGCAGTCCGCATCATGGAAAAATCCCGGAGGCGGAATACCTTCCGGTGGCAACGCCCCGGCCGGCCTATCGAGGGACCCCCCTGCCTCTCCGCCGCCGCCGCCGCTCGCCGCCGGCCCTGACTGGCTGGTCCTGGACCGGTTCGTCCACCGCACCAGTAGGAGGCACGGGGTCGTTGAAGGGACATCGGAGATCTCCGATGACTGCGTGGGCCGGCCCATCCGTGTCTCCCTCAGGGTCGCGGATCCCCCGGCGTTGTCCCGTCTGTACCTCCATTGGACGGGCAGGCCGGCAATAATCAAGATGATGGAGCCCAACGTCGTGACCGCCCACCGCAACTCCATCCTCTTCAAGGTGACTGTCCCCTTCGAGGACCCTGAGACGTGGCACTACGCTTCCTGCTTCCCTCTCGACTACTTCGTCTACTCGGCCGCCTCCTCCTCAACGCCATCACTCATTAGGCTGCCCCCTTGCTTCGAGGGTGGCGCCGTAAACCCCCAGGTTGATGAGATGTTCAGACCGTACCGGAACCAACGGCAGCGGACCATGATGGACCAAGATATGGGCCTCCTCTGCCACGACGACGATGGCGAGTTCACGGTGGCCGATCTTGGACACCGTTACTGGGAGGACGTCGAGCTCTGCGTGCTGCACCACCATGCGCCTCGATCAGGCTCAAGGGACGAACACATGGATGAGTGGAGGGTCAAGAAGCTGCCTATCCCTTCCGGTCTGAACAAAAAACTTCGATCGTTCTGGTCAGACACCGTCGTCGCCGTCGACGAACGGCACCTCTGCTGGGTCGACTACTACCAGGGCTTGCTTCTCATCGACGTCCTCACTGAAAGTCCGCAGCTCCAGTACATCCCGCTGCCTGCTGAGGCGTTGCAATGTCGCCGCCCCTACATCGATGCATTGACCCCTGACCCGTTTCGGTGCGTCAGCGTCATCCATACTGGCATAATCAAGCTAGTTTGTATCATGGCAGCTCATAAAGGTTCTCCTTCTGCATTCACGATAAAAACATGGACTCTTAACTTCAGCCAAGGTGAATGGATGGATTGCGGCCTCACCATGGACACTCATGAGTTCTTCGGTCTTTATGGCTCTGCCCAAAGTAACCTTCCGCAGGTGAAGCCACGTTTTCCTGTGGTGAGCTTGGTCGATCCACATGTTTTTTGCTTCCTGCTGAAGGAGGAGGACCACCACGTTATCTGGATGATTGCGGTTGACATGAAGAAGAAGTTGCTGCAGTCAAGCGCCCTATACATCAATGAAGAAGAGGAAGAAGGATGTTCCTCTCAAAGGGAACGCCGGTACATCTTCCGTGGTGATGACTTCGTCCCCAGTAGGTTCTCCTCTTACTTGAGAAATAGTGATGGCATCACATGGTAATCATACCTTTTGTTTATATGTGTTTAGCTCGTCGTCGCTTCTTGAGTAAAGATGTGCAAACCGGAACTGATGATTGTTTTAGTGGGCACAAATTAATCTTCAAGCCCATTTAATATTGACAGAATCAACTGTATTTTGAAAAAAATATTTATGTGATCGATATGCAAAAAAAGTTGTTCCTTTAACATATGAGATGTTTTAGGATGTTTGTAGATAACATGGGCCGTCGGTTACCTCAAATCTAAAGCTCCACGATTAGAGGTACTAACAGAAAGGTATTCAAGTATTGATGGAGGTACTTAAGTAGGAAAACTAAGTAATTTTATCATTGCAAATATAGAAAGAGAGGAATGAAAATTAACTTCTACCAAAACAAATTCGGTTGGCCTCGGTAAGTCTCTAACCTTCCTTGTTTACATTATTTTGCCAAGTTTACTTAGTTTTGATGATTTACTTGGACATGTCTGTACGTTTCTCTCGTAGCCATGGATAGAAAAGTGGATTCACGGTTGCTTCTAGCAAACAGACATGCACATTACGGAGATCAAGAACAAGGGTATTGGTTTAATGATTTGTGGCTCCATCTTTTCTATGATTGCGATCCCAGAAAATTCAATCAAAGAATGAAAATTTCATGTAAATCATCGCATTGCATGTAAGCAACACTGATATCACCAACAATACATCGAAAAATTGTGACATCGTATTGTTTAGGCAAACTATTGTTGCTCTCACCTAAATTCTCTCTATTCCTCTTTCTATTTAAATTTCTTTTGTAATATTTTCTGAGTTAACTTGTTTGCTAAAGACCATTGTCTCGGACAAGAAAATTATTTTGAGGTGGTGCACAACCTTTGACTTTAGATATTTACATGGTTTTCACCATTTACATGTTTTTTCACTGATATGTGTTGTGTTTTACGGAGAAAGAAAGTTTACATGTTTCTAAACAAATTTACATGATTCCTCTGACTCTACGAATGATCCGAAAAAGATGTTACCTTCCATTGTTATTGTGTCAGTTTAGAATCTAGCCATTAATGTAGCATGACATGCATACAATTAATGATTTAATTAAGATCAATTACTAAATTATAAGCATCCTGCCATAAGTTATCTGATTTTCTATTCCATACCTTGCCCCTCTATTAATCAACGGTCCATGATATGATACCTCTCAATACCTCCAAATACCTCGCAAACACCGTAAAATCTCTCTTAACATACTCCAACGCATATAGCTTGCTGATCGGTACAACTCAAAGGGATATATGCAAGCGGATTTCCTTGAAAGTTCACATGAGCATAGTGAACAGCACAAGACTACCAAAAGTTGTGAGAAACATCCTGAGCTTGATTCATGATTTCAGGTTGAACTGCTCAGCCTGCGGAGTGTGGTCATCATGACTAACTCCACTGTGGAGTTGAAAATGTTTACTCTATTTTTCACCAGAATATACTGCTGTGTGTTAGCAGAAAATTCGGTCAGCTCCTTGCAACTGCTGGACCACTCCGTGTATATCATGTTGACTAGGGTGGAATTAAATCTGTTACACCACCATGCATATAAGGATCATGTTAGGTGCTCCAGAGATTATTTAAATTCTAACGATCAAGAATCTCTTTAGATATTGTACTAAATATTTGAAAATTATATATAAGGAAAATATTCTTCTCGAAGCAATTGAAAATACTTTTTTTGTTTACTCTGTAAATTAGATAAAATACAATAGAAATCAGAGTGTTCAAAGGTACTCTTTGGATAGCATGTCAATGTGAAAAAGATAGAATAACGTATTGTATGGAGCCAGCCCTTTCACCTAAGGGCATGTACAGTGGTTCAGATGGCAGTTGTCTGAAAAACACGTCCAAGTCACTCCTTGACAGGTTTAAAAAAACCTCACACAATGCATCGTCTAAAAAAAGTTGTCTAAAAGAACCATATGCAAACTTAGAGACAACAAAAACCTCACCTACAATGGTTTAGATATCAGCGAGCGGTCTATAGACAACATTTGAGCCGTCTAATAATTACTAGACATCATTCTTCTCTCTCCTCTTTCTCTTTCATCCACATCACTCAAAATTCTATGTGTAATCTCCCTAGACGGCTGACATCACTCTATTGTACATGCCCTAATCCATGCAAATTTCCTATAGGGAAACACGAACATTTTTGCAGTTATAAATCCTTCATTTCCAATTGGCTAGGCGGTACGGTGATGGTCGAATGGTGCTGAATGGCGTGGCGGTTGACGGTGCGTTGGTGGACGGCACGGCAATCGACGGTGTGGTGGTACACGACGGTGCAGTGGTATGCTGCACAATAGTTTTCTTCCGATTGTATGTGGCACAATAGTTGGCGATGCGATGGTGGACCCCGCATTGGGGACCCAAAATGTTGACTGATGAGGACATGACTCGTACAGATACAACCGACACTCTTTCACTGGGCATGCAAGATTCCATCACAAGAGCTAGAAAGCAACAATCGAATTTATCGGTGAGCTCATTTCTAATATCTTCTATATATGGTTTTGAGAATAAGATGCTACCTAATGAATTAATTATTGTTAGAAACCATGGAGATGATGAAGAGGCAGCTGGAGAGGTGCTTGGAGGCGTGGAGGGCCGGCAAGGAGTGCAATTCAACTTTGAGGCCCAATCCAAGTCGGTTTCGAGTCCGTTTCGGACTCCAGGACCAGTTGACGTCCAGAATCTGTCTCGGTGCTGTGTCGCCGTTATTTGGCCTTTGGGCTTGTATCTCGTGTGAGCCCATTAGGGGGCGCATCCAGGGGTCCTTGCACGACCCTAGAGTCTTCATAAACAGCTGCCGCCACACCATTAGGGTTTGGGTTTTGATTGATTGTAAGTTTAGCCATTGCTACTTCCTGGTAGACGCGTGTGTCGACTAGACCACCCGGACTACTTGATTCGGAACCCCACCATTGTTACCGAGTTACTTGTTTATCTTGTTCTTACTTGATCTTCGATTGCTTGCAGGAATTATCCTCGTGGTTTGGTTGATTGTGCTCCACAAGATCACGAACAGCCGCTGGAGTTGATGTATCGGTCGCTAAGGCGCATCCTTGCTGGTTGTAGTCGGGCCGTGAACGTCTCTCCATTCAAATCGAAGTTATCCCCACTCTCTCATCGAAAGATCCGCTGCAACTCCACACAAATCCGTATCATGTTTGAAATCTTGTTTGCCATGTCTTGATAAATGTTCTTTTCATGTGAGTAGCAAATATGATGAAAATGATAAATACATGGTGCATCGATTATATATCTGTTCAGATTTACCTTTAATGGATTCCTCGAATGATCAAATGACGACTTGCATTCACGCTAACAAGACCATATCTAGTTTCTCTATTGATTTTAAGTTGCAGGTCAATTTTCAAGAAGAGGAGCAATGTTTGCTGCAATGTGCTTTGGTGGAAGTTCCCAAATTATATTTGCATGAACTTGATCAAGATACACACATAAACTCCAACCATGAGGCCAAACCGAGGACGGTTTGCAGTCAAGAAGGGGAGAATGATGAGGACATGACTCGTACAGATACAACCGACACTCCTTCACTGGGCATGCAAGATTCCATCACAAGAGCTAGAAAGCGACAATCGAATTTATCGGTGAGCTCGTTTCTAATATCTTCTATATATGGTTTTGAGAATAAGATGCTACCTAATGAATTAATTATTGTTAGAAACCATGGAGATGATGAAGAGGCAGCTGGAGAGGTGCTTGGAGGCGTGGAGGGCCGGCAAGGAGTGCAATTCAACTTTGAGGCCCAATCCAAGTCGGTTTCGAGTCCGTTTCGGACTCCAGGACCAGTTGACGTCCAGAATCTGTCTCGGTGCTGTGTCGCCGTTATTTGGCCTTTGGGCTTGTATCTCGTGTGAGCCCATTAGGGGGCGCATCCAGGGGTCCTTGCACGACCCTAGAGTCTTCATAAACAGCTGCCGCCACACCATTAGGGTTTGGGTTTTGATTGATTGTAAGTTTAGCCATTGCTACTTCCTGGTAGACGCGTGTGTCGACTAGACCACCCGGACTACTTGATTCGGAACCCCACCATTGTTACCGAGTTACTTGTTTATCTTGTTCTTACTTGATCTTCGATTGCTTGCAGGAATTACCCTCGTGGTTTGGTTGATTGTGCTCCACAAGATCACGAACAGCCGCTGGAGTTGATGTATCGGTCGCTAAGGCGCATCCTTGCTGGTTGTAGTCGGGCCGTGAACGTCTCTCCATTCAAATCGAAGTTATCCCCACTCTCTCATCGAAAGATCCGCTGCAACTCCACACAAATCCGTATCATGTTTGAAATCTTGTTTGCCATGTCTTGATAAATGTTCTTTTCATGTGAGTGGCAAATATGATGAAAATGATAAATACATGGTGCATCGATTATATATCTGTTCAGATTTACCTTTAATGGATTCCTCGAATGATCAAATGACGACTTGCATTCACGCTAACAAGACCATATCTAGTTTCTCTATTGATTATAAGTTGCAGGTCAATTTTCAAGAAGAGGAGCAATGTTTGCTGCAATGTGCTTTGGTGGAAGTTCCCAAATTATATTTGCATGAACTTGATCTCTTACACACATAAACTCCAACCATGAGGCCAAACCGAGGACGGTTTGCAGTCAAGAAGGTGAGAATGATGAGGACATGACTCGTACAGATACAACCGACACTCCTTCACTGGGCATGCAAGATTCCATCACAAGAGCTAGAAAGCGACAATCGAATTTATCGGTGAGCTCGTTTCTAATATCTTCTATATATGGTTTTGAGAATAAGATGCTACCTAATGAATTAATTATTGTTAGAAACCATGGAGATGATGAAGAGGCAGCTGGAGAGGTGCTTGGAGGCGTGGAGGGCCGGCAAGGAGTGCAATTCAACTTTGAGGTCGGTTTCGAGTCCGTTTCGGACTCCAGGACCAGTCGGTACTAAAACGGGCGCCCAGGTCGCATACGAGCTCAGATTTGGAAGTTCTTTATATGGATGGAAAGCTAAGAAGATCACCTTTCCAATGCCGCCGGTCTCATGCCTAAATTCATCTAGAGGCATCAGGAGTCATCGAAACAAGTTGACGTCCAGAATCTGTCTCGGTGCTGTGTCGCCGTTATTTGGTCTTTGGGCTTGTATCTCGTGTGAGCCCATTAGGCGGGGAGGGGAAGGAGCTGGCGGCGGCCGCGCTGTGGCTTGACATGAGGATGCAGGGCATGAGGAGTGTTGCTGCGAGGAAGAGCGTGCGTGTCGTGGCTTGGGGAGGGTGGGGAGAAGAAGCAACGGCGAGACGAGGTGGGGAGGAAGAGGAGCACGACGAGGAGAGCAGTTGCCTCTGCAGAGGGAGGACGAAAAGGAGAGCGCTTCTTGTTCTTGGCAACTTGGGAAGCGATATGGGAGATCGGGAGAGGAAGATCGATTTTTGCGTTAATTTTTTTTGTTAATGTTTGATGTATTTACATGTACAATGTATCATGTTCTACAAGAACTCTAAGACATTGACACGATTTGCAAGGCAAAACTTTAGCTGGGGATTTTTGTGAAATCTTTTGTTACATTGTATTAAATTCCAAAGACATTGAGCAGCTACGTGCTCAAAATTTCTATAAAAATCGTTACCCTTGCTACAAAATAAGCATTTTGTAGACAGGAGCACCTTTTCTCTGTACGAGTTGACATGTTCATAGTTCAGGTAATAGAGGAATTTTAAGCTCACATATATCTTGGGGTAAAAGGTTTGTGCAAAATGTGTGTTTATACACGATTTAGATAAAATGGATATTTATTTCGACAGTCTATATTGTACATGTTTGTATAGGTTTGCCTAAGGCCGACAAGCTATTGTGCATCTTCACACATTTTTTTTTTTTTGAAACATAATACAAACACATGTTCTGTATCAATAGCAAATACAAAAGATAAAAAAGCTACCTGAGTATTTCTCTCTATCAAATAACAGGGTAATCGAAATGCAGAGAGGATGACTCCATTGATGTGATATGTCACGAGCAGGGGAGCAGTACGAGTTCGTAGGCACACAACAACGTAGATTATACTTAAATGAGATGGCTGGTCTTGGCCCAGGTCCTCGTCGGCGCGGCGGTGCCGTGGTGACGGCGCCGCACCTCCGAGGCTGGGTTGTTACAGAGGCTAAACCTAAGCAAATCCAAGATAATCCCAAACTAAGCGCATGGTCCCTGTTTATAGCTGCACAGGGCCGGCTAACAAATTGCTAACGAAACAAACTAACTTCCTGATTTTATTCTGCCGTGCTTATCGCTTGAGCGCTCCTCGCACGACGCTGATCCCTGCGGCGACGACGTTGGTACTGAATACCGGTCCTGACATCTCTCCCCACCTGGACAACAAGCTCGTCCTCGAGCTTGAACTCTGGGTACAGCTTGCGAAACTCGTCCAAGTCCATCCACGTGGCTTCGGCCGCCGCACGTCCTGTCCACTGAACCAGCAACTCATGACGCCCCCGCGCCAAACGCGACTTGATCACCACCTCTGGAACCAGGCAGGCCCGGCCATGGCGGGTGGGCGGAAGCACACTCGGCGTCGTGGGCGGCGCGCCACGGTACGACTTGAGCAACCCAACGTGGAAGACATCATGAAGGCGAGCACCCGCTGGCAGCGCCAACTTGTACGCTACGTCGCCCACACGGCTGACCACCTGAAACGGCCCGTAGAACTTAGGACCCAACTTCCCGCGACCCTGGACATTGAGCGACGCCATGGGCCGATGAAGAAGACGCAGCCACACCCACTGCCCAGCTTCAAACTCGAGAGCACGGTGCTTCTTGTCGTATTGGGCCTTGTGCTGCTGCTGTGCCTGCTCAAGTCGATCCCGGACTTCCACCATGAACTCATCACGATCGAGCAGCTGCTGGTTGACGGCCGGAAGACGCGCCTCGCCGGGAACGTAGGCGCGGATGGAAGGGGGGGTCGCGCCCATAGACGACGCGGAACGGCGACGTGCGCAGTGAAGCTTGGAACGCCGAATTGTAGCAGAATTCCGCCCACGGCAGCCATTGCAGCCACTGCCGGGGGCGGTCACCAGTGAGGCAGTGCAGGTACATTGTGATGATCTTGTTGGTCGCCTCGGACTGGCCATCGGACTGAGGGTGGAAGGCTGAAGTGAGGTTGAGCTTTACGTCGTTGAGCGCGAACAACTCCTTCCAAAAGTTGCTGGTGAAGACCGGATCCCTGTCGCTGACGATGGAGCTCAGAATGCCGTGGAGGCGGACAATGTCGTTGTACGGGTGGCTCAACGGGATGAAATGCGCGTACTTGGAGAAGCGGTCGACCACCGTGAGGATGACGGACTTGCCGTTCACGCGTGGGAGGCCCTCGATGAAGTCCATTGCCACGTCCGCCCAAACCGCCGACGGAACTTCAAGTGGCTGGAGGAGGCCGGCCGGGTGCAGCTGTTCCACCTTGTTGCGCTGGCAAGTTGCACAGGCGCGCACATGTTCCGCAACCGCCGTGCGCGCCCCTGGAATGTGGAAGTCCGCGCGGAGACGCTGCAGCGTCTTCTGGGTGCCCTCATGCCTAGCGCCATGAGCTGCCGCCAAGATTGCCGGAACGCTCGGGGAGGTGGGAGGCACGTACACGCGTCCACCAAGCGTGACGAGGCCATCGACCACCGCCCACTGTCCCGTGCGCGAGCCTGTCACAATTTCAGCACGGATCGCCACCATCGCCGGGTCCGACGCGTGTTCCGCGCGGAGGTCGTCAAAGATGGAGAAGCAAGGCGCCGAGATTGCCGCCAATTCCGCCGTTGCCTCCGTGTCACGGCGAGACAGGGTGTCTGCCACCACGTTCGTCGCGCCGGGCTTGTATTCGACCCTGAAATCAAACCCCAACAATTTACTTGCCCACTGGTGCTGCGGGATCGTCGACAGCCTCTGATCAAGAAGAAACTTGAGGCTGAAGTGGTCCGTGCGCACGACGAACGCACGGCCCCACAGGTACGGGCGCCAGTGACGAACTGCTTGGACAAGGCCAATGAGCTCCCTCTCGTATGCTGCAAGCTTGGCGTGGCGCGGCGCGATCTGCCTGCTGAAGAACGCCACGGGACCGCCGCCTTGGTGAAGGACGGCGCCGAACCCGGAGCCAGACGCGTCGCACTCGACGACGAACTCCTTGTCAAACGCCGGGAGCTGGAGGACCGGCGCCGTCGTGAGGGCCTGTTGCAGGGCGCGAAACGCCGTCTCCGCGTCCGAAGACCACCGGAACCCCTCCTTGCGCAGCAACTTGGTGAGGGGGGCCGCGATGGAGCCGTAGTCACGGATGAAGCGCCTATAGTACCCCGCGAGGCCGAGGAAGGCGCGCACTGCGCGCTCCGTGGTTGGCACGGGCCACGATAGCACGGCTTGCACCTTCTGTTCGTCCATGGCGACGCCCTCGGTCGAGATCACGTGGCCAAGATACGCCACAGAACGCGCGCCAAAGAAGCATTTCGACCGCTTAATGAAGAGCGAGTGTTCCTGCAGCTTATCAAGCACGAGACGGACATGGCGGAGGTGTTCCGACCACGATGAGCTGTAAATCAGAATGTCGTCGAAGAAAACGAGGACAAACCGCCTGAGGAAGGGTTGGAGCACATCGTTCAGCAGCGCCTGGAAGGTGGCAGGGGCGTTGGTGAGGCCGAACGGCATGACGAGGAACTCGAACAGCCCCTGGTGCGTCCGGAACGCCGTCTTCTCCACGTCGTCCGGGTGCATGAGGACTTGGTGGTAGCCGGAGCGGAGATCAAGCTTGGTGAAGAATTTGGCGCCGCGCAGCTTGTCGAGGAGTTCTTCTACCACCGGGATCGGGAATTTGTCCTTGATCGTCGTGTCGTTGAGGGCGCGGAAGTCGACGCAGAACCGCCACGAACCGTCGGCCTTCTTGACCAGCAGTACCGGCGCCGAGAACGCCGACGAGCTCGGCCTGATGACGCCCAAACGCAGCATCTCCTCGCATTGGCGCTCGAGCTCCTCCTTCTGCGCGTGGGCGTAGCGGTACGGGCGTACGGAGACCGCCGTCATGCCGGGCTTGAGGATGATGCGGTGGCTGCGCTTGCGTGGGGGCGGCAGTCCTGTCCGTGCGGCGAACAAGCCCCGGAATGCATCCAGCAGGGCCTCCATGAGGTCCGGCTCCACGGCTGCCACAAGCGGGGCGGAAGGGGACGTGGACGACGACCACGTGACGAAGTTGTGGGTGGAGCCCGAGTCCAGCAGCACCGTTAGCTTGGTGTCGCCCACGTGCACGATCACTTGCATGGTGCGGGCCGCGCGGGACTGGATGCCCGTGAGCGCGGAGAGGGAAATTTTGGGTTCGTCCGTCGTCGGTGCCGGTGTGTCCTCGTAGTCGTTGCAGATCACCTCGATGACGAACAGCTGCTTGCACTCCTTCTTGTGTGCCTGGGAGAATTTCTCATCACAATGAAAGCAGGTACCCTCGAGCTTGCGAGCAGCAATCTCAGCCGGCGTCAGCTTCTTCTTGCCGGGGCTCGATGCAGAGGAGATCAGCGACGACGTCGCGGGTGCGGCTGACTTGGACGGTGTGCGCGATGTGGAACGGCTTGACGGCGACTCGGCCACGACGAGTCGCTGTTCGTAGGCGCGCGCGTACATGATGGCGTCGTCGAGCGATCGTGGTCGCTGGAGGGAGACGTCGGTGCGGAGGGGGTTGCCGAGGCCGACGGTGAACAATTGGATCTGCTGCTCCTCCGTCAGGCTTGGCGCGCGGCAGGAGAGGGCGAGGAAGCGGTTGCAGTAGTCGTCGATGGAGCCGGAGCGCCGGAGCATGGCGATCTCGCCGAGCGGGCTGTCGGTGAGCGGTGGCCCGAAGCGAGTGTTGATGAGCTGCACGAATTGGCGCCATGACGGAGGCCCGGTGTTGAGCTCGAGGCGGTAGTACCACAGCCGTGCGTCGTCGAGGAGGTGGAACGAGGCGTACCACACTCTCTTGTTCTCCGGCGTGCGGCGGCCGCGGAAGAATTGCTCGCAGCGATTCAACCACGGCAGCGGGTCCCCCTTGCCGTCGTACTTGGGAAACTCCAGCTTGTGGAAGCTGGGAACGCCGCCGTCGTCGTCGTCGTCGTGGCGACGGTGATGGCCATGTGGTGGAGGTGGTGGTGGGGGTGGGGGTGGCGGCGACGGCGGAGGGGGTGGTGGATGGCGGTGATGGCCGGAGTGCGCGGCGTCGGAGTCGTCGGCGACGCCCTTCCCGGTGTGCGAGGCGTGCTCGTCTTCCGGCAGGTAGCCGGGCAGAGCCCGCTCGACGCGCATCAAGGCGAGGTTGAGCGCCGCCTGCTGGTTCGCTTGATCGGTGACCTTCTTGTCGAGCGCGTCGAATTTGTCCGCCAACGGTTGCAGCGGGCGCATCAAGGGTTCCATGGCGGCGAAACGCTTGGCGAGGTCAGCCAACGTGATGGTGCTCTCGTTCTCCCCTGTCGACGGAGATGGCGGCGGCGAGACCATGTTGGGCGAACCTGGGACTGCTGATACCAGATTGTCACGAGCAGGGGAGCAGTACGAGTTCGTAGGCACACAACGACGTAGATTATACTTAAATGAGGTGGCCGGTCTTGGCCCAGGTCCTCGTCGGCGCGGCGGTGCCGTGGTGACGGCGCCGCACCTCCGAGGCTGGGTTGTTACAGAGGCTAAACCTAAGCAAATCCAAGATAATCCCAAACTAAGCGCACGGTCCCTGTTTATAGCTGCACAGGGCCGGCTAACAAATTGCTAACGAAACAAACTAACTTCCTGATTTTATTCTGCCGTGCTTTCTTGATTCTGTGGAATGTTTGGTCGCTGAAAAAGATAGCAAATACAAGCTTGAACGATGGCATGCACCTACAAATGTGGGCTGAAATTGATGAAATGACTAATGTTTAGCCAAAATTTTGCTTTCTTTTGCAAAAGGCTAGACAACTGGTGCCGCTATAGTTGTGCTAAAGCGACCATAGCTTTTCTGTGAACACTCGGCTAAATTCTATAGACCACTATATGCAACATTTGTGTCATTTGATTGATTAATCAATGACTTGGCATAATTTTCTACAAACTACAAATTAAAAATCAATCCATGTATGTTCTTTCTTCTTGGATCTTACTAAAACTATTATTTTTCTCATATGCATGGTAAGCATAATTAATATACCAATGAGAACTCCCTTTTTTTTTGGTTCTTAATTTCCCAGAGAGACACGTACCCAAGACGGGGTGATGAATATGGTTGGTCAGTTGTTCATATATATAGTTTTTGCTTTCTTGATTCTGTGTGGATTGTTCGGTTGCTGGAAAAGATGGCAAATACAAGCTTGAACAATGGCATACTTTTGACGATGACATGCACCTATGAAATGTAGGCTGAAATTGATGAAAAATGGCTAATTTTTTAGACAAATTTTTTCTTTCTTTTGCAAAAGGCTACAGGCAATAGCTGCTGCCGCTATAGCTGCCCTAAAGCGACTATAGGTTTTATGTGAACACTCAACTAAAATCTATAGCCCGCTATCTAGAACAAATATGTCATTTTGATTTTGATTGATTAATCAATGACTTAGCATAATTTTATAGAAACTACAAACTAACAACCAATCCATGTATGTTCTTTCTTCTTGGATCTTATACTAAAACTATTATTTTTCTCATATGCATGGTAAGCATAATTAATATACCAAATAGGAACTCCCTTTTTTTGGTTCTTAATTCCAAGAGAGACCCGTACTCGAATTTTCTTGACTTGTTTGCTTCCAGGAAAAAGGAAAGGCACACAAGGTTCCCGAACCGAAAACAACACGGCAGGATACAAGTACAACTCCACCATGACCAGCCTGATTATGGGTGCGTCTAGATTTCAAGTGCTTGAAATCAGAGGGGTGTTTCAAGCACCATCCACAGCCGTCCGTAGTACATCCAACGGCTGTGGATGACTCTAGGTGTTTTGTACCCAGATGTGTTTGTATCAACTTGTGGGTGGCATAAATCTGAATTTCTTAACAGCCGTGCCAAAATTGCATAACAAACCCAATAAACGATTCACATCATTTTACAGAACAAATACAAGACACACAGCTACATACAGATGAAACTAAACTGCAAATTTTATTTTTGTAACTTTGTTGTTGGCAAAAACAGAAGCTCTGTAAATTATTTTTGTTAAAATACATACAAAAAGTAAAGTCTGTAGCAACTTTGTGGCAATTTCTGGTGAAACAAATGTCTAAATCTGTCAACATTATACTTCCTCCTGGGCATCCACTTGCTTTCTTTCTGATGACTTCACTTCAATTTTGATCTTGAGGAGCAATTGGTCTTTCACCCTCTGATCAAATGTGATTCCTAGTCTCGCAAAAACAACATGGGAATGTTAAACGAAGTGATCACCATCTACATTCATATAATACTTGAGTAACAAATAGTGCATGATATAGGCCACATAACTAGCATTCGAGGCTACACCATCAGATTAATTACTAGTTTTTGATAGGTGAAAATGCAGACATACTTCAATGTTACTCTGCACTACTGACAGACAATACCTAGAGGAAGTGTACAAAGGCGAACCCCTACAAAAGACATTATAAAGAACATTTTTTCTCTTTAGCTAGACAAGCACAGATCACACCCTCTGAACTAAGAAAGTAATAAAAAGTTCATCCCTCTATCCATGTGACTACTCAGATATAAAAGGAATAACTGAAAGTTTCAAATCAACTCAGGTAATATAAGATGCATTTGAATTATTATGCACCATTGCTATGGTGTTGCGAACTTACAATATAGGGAATTACTAGAACTTTCAAATCAACTCAGGAACATAAGGTGCATTTTGAACTATTATGCACCATCGTTATCATGTTGCGAACTTAAAATATAGCTATTTACTTCACACGGACAAAAAATTCAAACCACATGAGCAGCATGCAGAATGAAAAGTGTAGATAAAAGAATGTTCAGCAGTGAACAAGGTAAATTGAATACAGTAATTGCAGTGTGACTAACTAGTAATTGCAGATATTGGCCCATGCAACTTTAGCACATATGAAATGCAATTTTCATAATAAATTATACATCCAAGCCACTTAAATATGCAATGTTCAAATCAGCTTCATCACCAAGACAAATATAATGAGGTGGGTGTAGAACTACAGATCAAAAAGAGGTTGGCAATAAAACAAAATCATTTCCAGAGAATTATCATGATCATCAGACATGGCTGAAAAAAAATATATGGCTTCGATGTTTAAATTAATCAGCACAATTGCATTATTATAAGAATAAAAATGCACAAATGAATACCTGCAACTACTGGTAAAGTAAGTTGCAATTGTAGAATGGAAAACAAATACAGGACACTAGAAGGTATCTAGGAAGAAGTCATTTACAAAGAAGTCATTAGTCTTTAGCATTGATTTTGCAATGAATATGTAATTATCAGTTCATAATCCCTAACAGGAACAATACACAAACCTTTAA
The DNA here is from genome assembly GCA_007726485.1 of Eragrostis curvula. Taxonomy (NCBI): domain Eukaryota; kingdom Viridiplantae; phylum Streptophyta; class Magnoliopsida; order Poales; family Poaceae; genus Eragrostis; species Eragrostis curvula. Next base: position 40,258 of record CM017440.1, on the reverse strand, counting down.
GTATAAAATTACTAGTCCCTATGTGTTCCACTTAATATAATTTGGAATTACAATCAATATGTCCTAGAATTGCACAAACTATATTATGGAATTAGCTGTTTGAACTGCCGAGCATGTATAACAAATTTTGGGCATTGCACTTCTACTTGGGATTATTTTCACAAGTTTTAGACAACATACACATATTATTCCATGAGTTCATAGACAACTTGCACAAAGCTATCTCAACTTGACTGGAACTGAAACACGAAATGAGAAAAACTAAAGAGCCTTCAAGTGTACTTCAAAATTGACGTTGGAGAAGGTCAATATTGGCAGATACATACCTGAATGATGTTGGAGATGGCCAATATCGGAAAGAACCTGCAAATCAGGTATTCAAAATTGAGTACACTTAGTGTGATACAACAATCATATCTAACATGATATACAAGTATATGGCCTATACATGGTATACAAAAGCTCCCCTGTTTCCCTGGAACACAACAACAGAAACAAAGTAATGCATCCATCCAGGAAGGAAATGACCGACCCAATACTAGAATCTGCAATAATTCGTCTACCAGGTACTTTCTAACAATAAGACAACCCAATTCGTAAATAAGCAAACAGAGGATCAATAAGACAAGGAATTACATGGATTCCTAGAATTCCATAACTTGCACTTTTTATACTAATAAAATTGCGCAAACAAGTTTCTGCAATTCCTACATTGCATAACTGTAATTCCAACAACTTTGTCTGGATAAGTATAGAAGGCACATATTTTGGCTCATTGACAATAGAAAGGGTAAATAATATATTATTAAGTAATAAGGTAGGTTCATGTCGAGAATGTTTTATCTTTGAACAATGCAATAACTGGAAACACCATGGAATAAGCCAATGGTGACTGCAGTAAAAAATTTATTGAATAATGACTAGACAGTTTCGAAAAAAGAAATGTCGAGCACAGAGAACATGCTAGCTGCTGAAAATGGCAAAAACAATGAAAGGGCTTGGACTTGGATTTGCTTCAGTGCACTACAAATTATTCAAACCATTGAAAAAAGGCTTTGATCGAGCATCTTTCCCTGCCTCTAAATCCAAATCTCCACAAGTTTGTATCACAATATACTACTAAGCTACCAAAACATGTTCTGCTAAGGGATTTAACAACACAGTGAAAGTAATTGAACTATGAGTTTTTTTTTGTTTATTTATGTACGCATCAAGTCTATGTGTTCGGCTAAATCAAAGAAAAAAAACATCGCAAAAGGCTGGGAGTATACACCAACACATGTTGGTAGTGTACCTGGCAAAGAGCGAACAAGAGGAAGTCCATGAGAAGGATCTCCTCGTTGTCAACGTCTTTTTTTCGCCCTTACTTTCATGTGCTCCATAGATCTCTCCCGTGTCTGCTGCTCCAGGAACAAATCTAGAAGTCCATGAGTTGATATATAAGTTAACAAAAAAAGTTACAGGGGCACAATTCAAAGGTAACATTTTAATTCAGGGAAAGAAAAATGGTACAGCCAAAATTTAGTTAGAATAATTTGGGGACACAATGCAAAGGTAAACATGTTAATTAAGTCAGAATAGTACAGGGGAATCACTGCAAAGCTAACATCTTACCTAAATTCAAAGAGCAGAATAACATATTATCAAAAGGAAACATGATTTTCATATTTTAGACAATTGGACCAAAGGCATAAGGATTGAGTGCAAAATTGCAAATCTGACTGAGTGAAATTCTGCAAACCAAAATAACATAATTCCAAAAATATAAATGGACAAAAGGCATTGGGATTTAGTGCAAATTTGCAGAATTATCATATGTTTTCTATCCTACAACCAACAAAGGTTAGGGTTCAGCGTAAATCCACAAATAGCAAACCAAAATTCAAAGAACAATAGACGAGAACGTTGATGCAAAGAGCATGGTACCAGTGAAGAAAAAATTATAGCTTATCAAAACATTGAGCCAGCAACTCCAGGAACTAATAGAACTAATAGGTGACCTGAAACTTTGAATGTCACAAATTATGGCTTATATCAAGAAGTCACAGGTGGAGTTGCTAGCATTTTCTAGAGTGTTCTAGGTGGTCAGTTTCAATAGCACTAATATTCAGAAACTAAACTATAATAATCAAGGAGTATGAGGGGACAGTGATAGTTCAATATGTCTTTATTCACTTGCAACCTATAGAGCATAAGATTTTATCAACAGACAAGAAACACAAGGAACAGAGTAGTGGTGACTGGATGGAAAAAATGTTGTGAATAAACTACCCCCGAGATAAAATTTGAAACAAAAAATAGCAATATAGCAAAGCACCTAATATGCGCCCCTGGTATATAGTTAAAGAATAGGAAGAATGTCACAGCGCTAGATGCAAAACATGAACAAGAACCCAGGTGTGTACTAATATAACAGTGTGGCAACCTGAGAATAAGATTCATGTGGCACTATACAAGCTGAATAATCTACAATACATAATAACAACCCTTCTGGTACAAATTTCAATTTGTACCTATATTCAAATTGCACAAAATATGTGGTGCAATTTTTTTGGTTTGGAAATGAAATTTAATAACCTACATGAATAGGGGCTAAACTAATGATAATTAGAATTTAGAAGTACTATGATCATACCAAGACTGAGTTACTACCTGAAATAATTTATGACCATTGGGCTCAGCTTATACAAGGTGAATTAGCATTTTGAATTGCAAATAATATATGGACAAATTACAAAGACCTTCAATTGATGCAAGACAACACTACAGTGTTTCAGAATGCATCTATAGATGAAGATATGTATTCCAATTATGACACATCAACAACAAAGGGCTCATTTCCAGAGAAATTATCATCATTAGACAGCTCCTATATTTAAATGAATTGGCGCAACTGCATTCTTATATAAATAAAAATTCACAATTGAGTTGCTGCAATTACTGATATCACAAGGTGGAAAAGTTGAATGCAAAAAGACAATGTGCAGAAAGTAGAAGGTAATTAGGAAGATGTCATTTCCACTGTGATCATCAATATATTGTCATGGTTACATTTAGACATACAAGTCTGACTTTACTTCAGTAGAAGCACACAAATTAGTATTTCTTGAAATTGATAGTGACAGCTTTCAGATTGCCAAACTCAAATAGTACTGCTTTAAATAAATGTTATTTATTTGGGAAGTTATTTCAACTAGACTACATGAGCATGAGCAGATGGATACGTATGGCAATCCAAGTGTTCACCTGAGCCCCAGGAGTCACCACTCACTAGCGGTTCAGCAACACCAAATGAAGTGTTGCCATGTATCAAGCTAGATATAAAGGAACAAGAGCATACATGCAAAAATGCAAATAAGCATAAACATGTGTCACTGGTAACATTTACAATTGCCATTTAGAATCCTGCTTCTTATAGTATATGTGTTAATGCGTGCACCAAAGAGAACTGAACAAAGAATAGTTGCCTTATGTGACAGCTCATGATTTCACAAGAGATGGACAAGGCATCTCTCAAACTACCTGTAGCACATTAGCCGTATAATCTAATACAAAGGTACACCATAAAGGTTTAATCGTCATACAGGGTGGCACACCATAGGAGTACTAATTGGTAGTAGCGAGAGCATGGTGCAATAAACACCATCCAAAGCACTATCGTCAGCAAACTGAAAGGCAGGAGTATGGATTAGAAGGTCCCGAAAGCTACCTAATCATGCCATTTGGATGGGTCACTTAATGTTCAATACACAAAATTCTCACAGGTTCACTGGTGTATTAGTCAGCTGCAGCTCGCCAAAATGTTCAATGACTATGGAAACACGAAATTATATCGCAAACAAATGACAATTCGTAACACGATGAACTCACCTGCTTCTCAGCGACGTTGTTGTTGAAGCTGCCGGGGTAGGTCTCTGCAAAACCAGAAGAGAGGTCAGCACAAACCAGTCCAAACACAATCATTGCTCGACTCCCCATGCCCGCCATCCCAAAACACTGCGACGACCCTGCCGAGATCTACAGAGCCAAATCACTATTGAACAAAGGGGGAAAACAAAGACAGACACTGAGATCATAACCTCCGTGTCAAATGAAGCATGATGCAGAAGACGGGGAATAAAATTGCGAGATCTACATCACAAAATTCGCAGCAGCAAGACATCCGATTCCACGGCGTAGATGGGTTGTCACAGAGGAGCGGCCAGGGTTCCGCACCTTGCTGAAGGAGATGGCGAACGGGATCGTAGGATCGCCGGACTGCTCGGAAGGGAAGACGCCGCGTGATCCTACGAATCACCACCGGGAACCCTACGCATCCCCCTCTCTCTGCTGCAAGACCTCATAGATGACAAATCGACGCCGATAGAGCGGGGCGCCCACAGATCGCCGCCGCGGTGATAGCACGGAGGGCACATCCTTCAAATGCGCCGGCGACAAGACGCCGCCGCTGCCGCTGCCGCCGCCGCTCGCCTCCGCCCTCCTCCCTCCCTCTCTGTGTCGGTGGTGATGTGAAATGACGGAACGAATGGATGGGGAATTCTGGGTAGAGTTACTCGATCTACCAGGTCCGGGTTCGACCCGTTAGTGACTGCGGGCCTGGTAACAGATGTTTTCGGTTCCATCAAGCGCACGAACGTCAGAACACATCGGACGCACCACACGTCGCTTGAAAACAAACGAGTTTTCAAGCACTTGATACAAAGGAAATTCGCCTGATTATTGGCGATGTACCCACCGTTGTTTGTGCGCAACAGTACCATATGCATGTATGACGCCTGGAGGCGGAACGGGATAGTAGTCTAACAAAGCGCCACCGTCGTACGTCGTTGGGTTTCGAGTGCGGCACGCGGGCGCTCCACGACGACGTTCGCCGGCCACCGGATCAGCCACCTCCTACGGCGGCCGGCCCTCGTCGTTAATATATTGAGAAGTACAATTCAGATGTGTTTCAGTCGCCTGCCGTCAGATTATCAAACTGCAGTCCGCATCATGGAAAAATCCCGGAGGCGGAATACCTTCCGGTGGCAACGCCCCGGCCGGCCTATCGAGGGACCCCCCTGCCTCTCCGCCGCCGCCGCCGCTCGCCGCCGGCCCTGACTGGCTGGTCCTGGACCGGTTCGTCCACCGCACCAGTAGGAGGCACGGGGTCGTTGAAGGGACATCGGAGATCTCCGATGACTGCGTGGGCCGGCCCATCCGTGTCTCCCTCAGGGTCGCGGATCCCCCGGCGTTGTCCCGTCTGTACCTCCATTGGACGGGCAGGCCGGCAATAATCAAGATGATGGAGCCCAACGTCGTGACCGCCCACCGCAACTCCATCCTCTTCAAGGTGACTGTCCCCTTCGAGGACCCTGAGACGTGGCACTACGCTTCCTGCTTCCCTCTCGACTACTTCGTCTACTCGGCCGCCTCCTCCTCAACGCCATCACTCATTAGGCTGCCCCCTTGCTTCGAGGGTGGCGCCGTAAACCCCCAGGTTGATGAGATGTTCAGACCGTACCGGAACCAACGGCAGCGGACCATGATGGACCAAGATATGGGCCTCCTCTGCCACGACGACGATGGCGAGTTCACGGTGGCCGATCTTGGACACCGTTACTGGGAGGACGTCGAGCTCTGCGTGCTGCACCACCATGCGCCTCGATCAGGCTCAAGGGACGAACACATGGATGAGTGGAGGGTCAAGAAGCTGCCTATCCCTTCCGGTCTGAACAAAAAACTTCGATCGTTCTGGTCAGACACCGTCGTCGCCGTCGACGAACGGCACCTCTGCTGGGTCGACTACTACCAGGGCTTGCTTCTCATCGACGTCCTCACTGAAAGTCCGCAGCTCCAGTACATCCCGCTGCCTGCTGAGGCGTTGCAATGTCGCCGCCCCTACATCGATGCATTGACCCCTGACCCGTTTCGGTGCGTCAGCGTCATCCATACTGGCATAATCAAGCTAGTTTGTATCATGGCAGCTCATAAAGGTTCTCCTTCTGCATTCACGATAAAAACATGGACTCTTAACTTCAGCCAAGGTGAATGGATGGATTGCGGCCTCACCATGGACACTCATGAGTTCTTCGGTCTTTATGGCTCTGCCCAAAGTAACCTTCCGCAGGTGAAGCCACGTTTTCCTGTGGTGAGCTTGGTCGATCCACATGTTTTTTGCTTCCTGCTGAAGGAGGAGGACCACCACGTTATCTGGATGATTGCGGTTGACATGAAGAAGAAGTTGCTGCAGTCAAGCGCCCTATACATCAATGAAGAAGAGGAAGAAGGATGTTCCTCTCAAAGGGAACGCCGGTACATCTTCCGTGGTGATGACTTCGTCCCCAGTAGGTTCTCCTCTTACTTGAGAAATAGTGATGGCATCACATGGTAATCATACCTTTTGTTTATATGTGTTTAGCTCGTCGTCGCTTCTTGAGTAAAGATGTGCAAACCGGAACTGATGATTGTTTTAGTGGGCACAAATTAATCTTCAAGCCCATTTAATATTGACAGAATCAACTGTATTTTGAAAAAAATATTTATGTGATCGATATGCAAAAAAAGTTGTTCCTTTAACATATGAGATGTTTTAGGATGTTTGTAGATAACATGGGCCGTCGGTTACCTCAAATCTAAAGCTCCACGATTAGAGGTACTAACAGAAAGGTATTCAAGTATTGATGGAGGTACTTAAGTAGGAAAACTAAGTAATTTTATCATTGCAAATATAGAAAGAGAGGAATGAAAATTAACTTCTACCAAAACAAATTCGGTTGGCCTCGGTAAGTCTCTAACCTTCCTTGTTTACATTATTTTGCCAAGTTTACTTAGTTTTGATGATTTACTTGGACATGTCTGTACGTTTCTCTCGTAGCCATGGATAGAAAAGTGGATTCACGGTTGCTTCTAGCAAACAGACATGCACATTACGGAGATCAAGAACAAGGGTATTGGTTTAATGATTTGTGGCTCCATCTTTTCTATGATTGCGATCCCAGAAAATTCAATCAAAGAATGAAAATTTCATGTAAATCATCGCATTGCATGTAAGCAACACTGATATCACCAACAATACATCGAAAAATTGTGACATCGTATTGTTTAGGCAAACTATTGTTGCTCTCACCTAAATTCTCTCTATTCCTCTTTCTATTTAAATTTCTTTTGTAATATTTTCTGAGTTAACTTGTTTGCTAAAGACCATTGTCTCGGACAAGAAAATTATTTTGAGGTGGTGCACAACCTTTGACTTTAGATATTTACATGGTTTTCACCATTTACATGTTTTTTCACTGATATGTGTTGTGTTTTACGGAGAAAGAAAGTTTACATGTTTCTAAACAAATTTACATGATTCCTCTGACTCTACGAATGATCCGAAAAAGATGTTACCTTCCATTGTTATTGTGTCAGTTTAGAATCTAGCCATTAATGTAGCATGACATGCATACAATTAATGATTTAATTAAGATCAATTACTAAATTATAAGCATCCTGCCATAAGTTATCTGATTTTCTATTCCATACCTTGCCCCTCTATTAATCAACGGTCCATGATATGATACCTCTCAATACCTCCAAATACCTCGCAAACACCGTAAAATCTCTCTTAACATACTCCAACGCATATAGCTTGCTGATCGGTACAACTCAAAGGGATATATGCAAGCGGATTTCCTTGAAAGTTCACATGAGCATAGTGAACAGCACAAGACTACCAAAAGTTGTGAGAAACATCCTGAGCTTGATTCATGATTTCAGGTTGAACTGCTCAGCCTGCGGAGTGTGGTCATCATGACTAACTCCACTGTGGAGTTGAAAATGTTTACTCTATTTTTCACCAGAATATACTGCTGTGTGTTAGCAGAAAATTCGGTCAGCTCCTTGCAACTGCTGGACCACTCCGTGTATATCATGTTGACTAGGGTGGAATTAAATCTGTTACACCACCATGCATATAAGGATCATGTTAGGTGCTCCAGAGATTATTTAAATTCTAACGATCAAGAATCTCTTTAGATATTGTACTAAATATTTGAAAATTATATATAAGGAAAATATTCTTCTCGAAGCAATTGAAAATACTTTTTTTGTTTACTCTGTAAATTAGATAAAATACAATAGAAATCAGAGTGTTCAAAGGTACTCTTTGGATAGCATGTCAATGTGAAAAAGATAGAATAACGTATTGTATGGAGCCAGCCCTTTCACCTAAGGGCATGTACAGTGGTTCAGATGGCAGTTGTCTGAAAAACACGTCCAAGTCACTCCTTGACAGGTTTAAAAAAACCTCACACAATGCATCGTCTAAAAAAAGTTGTCTAAAAGAACCATATGCAAACTTAGAGACAACAAAAACCTCACCTACAATGGTTTAGATATCAGCGAGCGGTCTATAGACAACATTTGAGCCGTCTAATAATTACTAGACATCATTCTTCTCTCTCCTCTTTCTCTTTCATCCACATCACTCAAAATTCTATGTGTAATCTCCCTAGACGGCTGACATCACTCTATTGTACATGCCCTAATCCATGCAAATTTCCTATAGGGAAACACGAACATTTTTGCAGTTATAAATCCTTCATTTCCAATTGGCTAGGCGGTACGGTGATGGTCGAATGGTGCTGAATGGCGTGGCGGTTGACGGTGCGTTGGTGGACGGCACGGCAATCGACGGTGTGGTGGTACACGACGGTGCAGTGGTATGCTGCACAATAGTTTTCTTCCGATTGTATGTGGCACAATAGTTGGCGATGCGATGGTGGACCCCGCATTAGGGACCCAAAATGTTGACTGATGAGGACATGACTCGTACAGATACAACCGACACTCTTTCACTGGGCATGCAAGATTCCATCACAAGAGCTAGAAAGCAACAATCGAATTTATCGGTGAGCTCATTTCTAATATCTTCTATATATGGTTTTGAGAATAAGATGCTACCTAATGAATTAATTATTGTTAGAAACCATGGAGATGATGAAGAGGCAGCTGGAGAGGTGCTTGGAGGCGTGGAGGGCCGGCAAGGAGTGCAATTCAACTTTGAGGCCCAATCCAAGTCGGTTTCGAGTCCGTTTCGGACTCCAGGACCAGTTGACGTCCAGAATCTGTCTCGGTGCTGTGTCGCCGTTATTTGGCCTTTGGGCTTGTATCTCGTGTGAGCCCATTAGGGGGCGCATCCAGGGGTCCTTGCACGACCCTAGAGTCTTCATAAACAGCTGCCGCCACACCATTAGGGTTTGGGTTTTGATTGATTGTAAGTTTAGCCATTGCTACTTCCTGGTAGACGCGTGTGTCGACTAGACCACCCGGACTACTTGATTCGGAACCCCACCATTGTTACCGAGTTACTTGTTTATCTTGTTCTTACTTGATCTTCGATTGCTTGCAGGAATTATCCTCGTGGTTTGGTTGATTGTGCTCCACAAGATCACGAACAGCCGCTGGAGTTGATGTATCGGTCGCTAAGGCGCATCCTTGCTGGTTGTAGTCGGGCCGTGAACGTCTCTCCATTCAAATCGAAGTTATCCCCACTCTCTCATCGAAAGATCCGCTGCAACTCCACACAAATCCGTATCATGTTTGAAATCTTGTTTGCCATGTCTTGATAAATGTTCTTTTCATGTGAGTAGCAAATATGATGAAAATGATAAATACATGGTGCATCGATTATATATCTGTTCAGATTTACCTTTAATGGATTCCTCGAATGATCAAATGACGACTTGCATTCACGCTAACAAGACCATATCTAGTTTCTCTATTGATTTTAAGTTGCAGGTCAATTTTCAAGAAGAGGAGCAATGTTTGCTGCAATGTGCTTTGGTGGAAGTTCCCAAATTATATTTGCATGAACTTGATCAAGATACACACATAAACTCCAACCATGAGGCCAAACCGAGGACGGTTTGCAGTCAAGAAGGGGAGAATGATGAGGACATGACTCGTACAGATACAACCGACACTCCTTCACTGGGCATGCAAGATTCCATCACAAGAGCTAGAAAGCGACAATCGAATTTATCGGTGAGCTCGTTTCTAATATCTTCTATATATGGTTTTGAGAATAAGATGCTACCTAATGAATTAATTATTGTTAGAAACCATGGAGATGATGAAGAGGCAGCTGGAGAGGTGCTTGGAGGCGTGGAGGGCCGGCAAGGAGTGCAATTCAACTTTGAGGCCCAATCCAAGTCGGTTTCGAGTCCGTTTCGGACTCCAGGACCAGTTGACGTCCAGAATCTGTCTCGGTGCTGTGTCGCCGTTATTTGGCCTTTGGGCTTGTATCTCGTGTGAGCCCATTAGGGGGCGCATCCAGGGGTCCTTGCACGACCCTAGAGTCTTCATAAACAGCTGCCGCCACACCATTAGGGTTTGGGTTTTGATTGATTGTAAGTTTAGCCATTGCTACTTCCTGGTAGACGCGTGTGTCGACTAGACCACCCGGACTACTTGATTCGGAACCCCACCATTGTTACCGAGTTACTTGTTTATCTTGTTCTTACTTGATCTTCGATTGCTTGCAGGAATTACCCTCGTGGTTTGGTTGATTGTGCTCCACAAGATCACGAACAGCCGTTGGAGTTGATGTATCGGTCGCTAAGGCGCATCCTTGCTGGTTGTAGTCGGGCCGTGAACGTCTCTCCATTCAAATCGAAGTTATCCCCACTCTCTCATCGAAAGATCCGCTGCAACTCCACACAAATCCGTATCATGTTTGAAATCTTGTTTGCCATGTCTTGATAAATGTTCTTTTCATGTGAGTGGCAAATATGATGAAAATGATAAATACATGGTGCATCGATTATATATCTGTTCAGATTTACCTTTAATGGATTCCTCGAATGATCAAATGACGACTTGCATTCACGCTAACAAGACCATATCTAGTTTCTCTATTGATTATAAGTTGCAGGTCAATTTTCAAGAAGAGGAGCAATGTTTGCTGCAATGTGCTTTGGTGGAAGTTCCCAAATTATATTTGCATGAACTTGATCAAGATACACACATAAACTCCAACCATGAGGCCAAACCGAGGACGGTTTGCAGTCAAGAAGGTGAGAATGATGAGGACATGACTCGTACAGATACAACCGACACTCCTTCACTGGGCATGCAAGATTCCATCACAAGAGCTAGAAAGCGACAATCGAATTTATCGGTGAGCTCGTTTCTAATATCTTCTATATATGGTTTTGAGAATAAGATGCTACCTAATGAATTAATTATTGTTAGAAACCATGGAGATGATGAAGAGGCAGCTGGAGAGGTGCTTGGAGGCGTGGAGGGCCGGCAAGGAGTGCAATTCAACTTTGAGGTCGGTTTCGAGTCCGTTTCGGACTCCAGGACCAGTCGGTACTAAAACGGGCGCCCAGGTCGCATACGAGCTCAGATTTGGAAGTTCTTTATATGGATGGAAAGCTAAGAAGATCACCTTTCCAATGCCGCCGGTCTCATGCCTAAATTCATCTAGAGGCATCAGGAGTCATCGAAACAAGTTGACGTCCAGAATCTGTCTCGGTGCTGTGTCGCCGTTATTTGGTCTTTGGGCTTGTATCTCGTGTGAGCCCATTAGGCGGGGAGGGGAAGGAGCTGGCGGCGGCCGCGCTGTGGCTTGACATGAGGATGCAGGGCATGAGGAGTGTTGCTGCGAGGAAGAGCGTGCGTGTCGTGGCTTGGGGAGGGTGGGGAGAAGAAGCAACGGCGAGACGAGGTGGGGAGGAAGAGGAGCACGACGAGGAGAGCAGTTGCCTCTGCAGAGGGAGGACGAAAAGGAGAGCGCTTCTTGTTCTTGGCAACTTGGGAAGCGATATGGGAGATCGGGAGAGGAAGATCGATTTTTGCGTTAATTTTTTTTGTTAATGTTTGATGTATTTACATGTACAATGTATCATGTTCTACAAGAACTCTAAGACATTGACACGATTTGCAAGGCAAAACTTTAGCTGGGGATTTTTGTGAAATCTTTTGTTACATTGTATTAAATTCCAAAGACATTGAGCAGCTACGTGCTCAAAATTTCTATAAAAATCGTTACCCTTGCTACAAAATAAGCATTTTGTAGACAGGAGCACCTTTTCTCTGTACGAGTTGACATGTTCATAGTTCAGGTAATAGAGGAATTTTAAGCTCACATATATCTTGGGGTAAAAGGTTTGTGCAAAATGTGTGTTTATACACGATTTAGATAAAATGGATATTTATTTCGACAGTCTATATTGTACATGTTTGTATAGGTTTGCCTAAGGCCGACAAGCTATTGTGCATCTTCACACATTTTTTTTTTTTTTTGAAACATAATACAAACACATGTTCTGTATCAATAGCAAATACAAAAGATAAAAAAGCTACCTGAGTATTTCTCTCTATCAAATAACAGGGTAATCGAAATGCAGAGAGGATGACTCCATTGATGTGATATGTCACGAGCAGGGGAGCAGTACGAGTTCGTAGGCACACAACAACGTAGATTATACTTAAATGAGATGGCTGGTCTTGGCCCAGGTCCTCGTCGGCGCGGCGGTGCCGTGGTGACGGCGCCGCACCTCCGAGGCTGGGTTGTTACAGAGGCTAAACCTAAGCAAATCCAAGATAATCCCAAACTAAGCGCACGGTCCCTGTTTATAGCTGCACAGGGCCGGCTAACAAATTGCTAACGAAACAAACTAACTTCCTGATTTTATTCTGCCGTGCTTATCGCTTGAGCGCTCCTCGCACGACGCTGATCCCTGCGGCGACGACGTTGGTACTGAATACCGGTCCTGACATCTCTCCCCACCTGGACAACAAGCTCGTCCTCGAGCTTGAACTCTGGGTACAGCTTGCGAAACTCGTCCAAGTCCATCCACGTGGCTTCGGCCGCCGCACGTCCTGTCCACTGAACCAGCAACTCATGACGCCCCCGCGCCAAACGCGACTTGATCACCACCTCTGGAACCAGGCAGGCCCGGCCATGGCGGGTGGGCGGAAGCACACTCGGCGTCGTGGGCGGCGCGCCACGGTACGACTTGAGCAACCCAACGTGGAAGACATCATGAAGGCGAGCACCCGCTGGCAGCGCCAACTTGTACGCTACGTCGCCCACACGGCTGACCACCTGAAACGGCCCGTAGAACTTAGGACCCAACTTCCCGCGACCCTGGACATTGAGCGACGCCATGGGCCGATGAAGAAGACGCAGCCACACCCACTACCCAGCTTCAAACTCGAGAGCACGGTGCTTCTTGTCGTATTGGGCCTTGTGCTGCTGCTGTGCCTGCTCAAGTCGATCCCGGACTTCCACCATGAACTCATCACGATCGAGCAGCTGCTGGTTGACGGCCGGAAGACGCGCCTCGCCGGGAACGTAGGCGCGGATGGAAGGGGGGGTCGCGCCCATAGACGACGCGGAACGGCGACGTGCGCAGTGAAGCTTGGAACGCCGAATTGTAGCAGAATTCCGCCCACGGCAGCCATTGCAGCCACTGCCGGGGGCGGTCACCAGTGAGGCAGTGCAGGTACATTGTGATGATCTTGTTGGTCGCCTCGGACTGGCCATCGGACTGAGGGTGGAAGGCTGAAGTGAGGTTGAGCTTTACGTCGTTGAGCGCGAACAACTCCTTCCAAAAGTTGCTGGTGAAGACCGGATCCCTGTCGCTGACGATGGAGCTCAGAATGCCGTGGAGGCGGACAATGTCGTTGTACGGGTGGCTCAACGGGATGAAATGCGCGTACTTGGAGAAGCGGTCGACCACCGTGAGGATGACGGACTTGCCGTTCACGCGTGGGAGGCCCTCGATGAAGTCCATTGCCACGTCCGCCCAAACCGCCGACGGAACTTCAAGTGGCTGGAGGAGGCCGGCCGGGTGCAGCTGTTCCACCTTGTTGCGCTGGCAAGTTGCACAGGCGCGCACATGTTCCGCAACCGCCGTGCGCGCCCCTGGAATGTGGAAGTCCGCGCGGAGACGCTGCAGCGTCTTCTGGGTGCCCTCATGCCTAGCGCCATGAGCTGCCGCCAAGATTGCCGGAACGCTCGGGGAGGTGGGAGGCACGTACACGCGTCCACCAAGCGTGACGAGGCCATCGACCACCGCCCACTGTCCCGTGCGCGAGCCTGTCACAATTTCAGCACGGATCGCCACCATCGCCGGGTCCGACGCGTGTTCCGCGCGGAGGTCGTCAAAGATGGAGAAGCAAGGCGCCGAGATTGCCGCCAATTCCGCCGTTGCCTCCGTGTCACGGCGAGACAGGGTGTCTGCCACCACGTTCGTCGCGCCGGGCTTGTATTCGACCCTGAAATCAAACCCCAACAATTTACTTGCCCACTGGTGCTGCGGGATCATCGACAGCCTCTGATCAAGAAGAAACTTGAGGCTGAAGTGGTCCGTGCGCACGACGAACGCACGGCCCCACAGGTACGGGCGCCAGTGACGAACTGCTTGGACAAGGCCAATGAGCTCCCTCTCGTATGCTGCAAGCTTGGCGTGGCGCGGCGCGATCTGCCTGCTGAAGAACGCCACGGGACCGCCGCCTTGGTGAAGGACGGCGCCGAACCCGGAGCCAGACGCGTCGCACTCGACGACGAACTCCTTGTCAAACGCCGGGAGCTGGAGGACCGGCGCCGTCGTGAGGGCCTGTTGCAGGGCGCGAAACGCCGTCTCCGCGTCCGAAGACCACCGGAACCCCTCCTTGCGCAGCAACTTGGTGAGGGGGGCCGCGATGGAGCCGTAGTCACGGATGAAGCGCCTATAGTACCCCGCGAGGCCGAGGAAGGCGCGCACTGCGCGCTCCGTGGTTGGCACGGGCCACGATAGCACGGCTTGCACCTTCTGTTCGTCCATGGCGACGCCCTCGGTCGAGATCACGTGGCCAAGATACGCCACAGAACGCGCGCCAAAGAAGCATTTCGACCGCTTAATGAAGAGCGAGTGTTCCTGCAGCTTATCAAGCACGAGACGGACATGGCGGAGGTGTTCCGACCACGATGAGCTGTAAATCAGAATGTCGTCGAAGAAAACGAGGACAAACCGCCTGAGGAAGGGTTGGAGCACATCGTTCAGCAGCGCCTGGAAGGTGGCAGGGGCGTTGGTGAGGCCGAACGGCATGACGAGGAACTCGAACAGCCCCTGGTGCGTCCGGAACGCCGTCTTCTCCACGTCGTCCGGGTGCATGAGGACTTGGTGGTAGCCGGAGCGGAGATCAAGCTTGGTGAAGAATTTGGCGCCGCGCAGCTTGTCGAGGAGTTCTTCTACCACCGGGATCGGGAATTTGTCCTTGATCGTCGTGTCGTTGAGGGCGCGGAAGTCGACGCAGAACCGCCACGAACCGTCGGCCTTCTTGACCAGCAGTACCGGCGCCGAGAACGCCGACGAGCTCGGCCTGATGACGCCCAAACGCTCCTCCTTCTGCGCGTGGGCGTAGCGGTACGGGCGTACGGAGACCGCCGTCATGCCGGGCTTGAGGATGATGCGGTGGCTGCGCTTGCGTGGGGGCGGCAGTCCTGTCCGTGCGGCGAACAAGCCCCGGAATGCATCCAGCAGGGCCTCCATGAGGTCCGGCTCCACGGCTGCCACAAGCGGGGCGGAAGGGGACGTGGACGACGACCACGTGACCGGGCGGCCCTCCCGCTTGAACGCCATGGTCCTGCTGCTGAAATCCCAGAGGATTGGCCCCAGGGACTCGAGCCATTGGACGCCGAGGACCATGTCGTAGGAGCCGAGGGTGAGGCCGAAGCAGTCGATGACGAATGGCTCACCGCTGATGTCGATGTGGAGACCGACGCAGCTGCCCGAACTGTCGAGGCGGTCGCCATTAGCCACGGCGACGCGAAGACCGGTGCGGTGGTGCAGCTTGATGCCGGCGCGCGCCGCCGCATTGTCGTCGATGAAGTTGTGGGTGGAGCCCGAGTCCAGCAGCACCGTTAGCTTGGTGTCGCCCACGTGCACGATCACTTGCATGGTGCGGGCCGCGCGGGACTGGATGCCCGTGAGCGCGGAGAGGGAAATTTTGGGTTCGTCCGTCGTCGGTGCCGGTGTGTCCTCGTAGTCGTTGCAGATCACCTCGATGACGAACAGCTGCTTGCACTCCTTCTTGTGTGCCTGGGAGAATTTCTCATCACAATGAAAGCAGGTACCCTCGAGCTTGCGAGCAGCAATCTCGGCCGGCGTCAGCTTCTTCTTGCCGGGGCTCGATGCAGAGGAGATCAGCGACGACGTCGCGGGTGCAGCTGACTTGGACGGTGTGCGCGATGTGGAACGGCTTGACGGCGACTCGGCCACGACGAGTCGCTGTTCGTAGGCGCGCGCGTACATGATGGCGTCGTCGAGCGATCGTGGTCGCTGGAGGGAGACGTCGGTGCGGAGGGGGTTGCCGAGGCCGACGGTGAACAATTGGATCTGCTGCTCCTCCGTCAGGCTTGGCGCGCGGCAGGAGAGGGCGAGGAAGCGGTTGTAGTAGTCGTCGATGGAGCCGGAGCGCCGGAGCATGGCGATCTCGCCGAGCGGGCTGTCGGTGAGCGGTGGCCCGAAGCGAGTGTTGATGAGCTGCACGAATTGGCGCCATGACGGAGGCCCGGTGTTGAGCTCGAGGCGGTAGTACCACAGCCGTGCGTCGTCGAGGAGGTGGAACGAGGCGTACCACACTCTCTTGTTCTCCGGCGTGCGGCGGCCGCGGAAGAATTGCTCGCAGCGATTCAACCACGGCAGCGGGTCCCCCTTGCCGTCGTACTTGGGAAACTCCAGCTTGTGGAAGCTGGGAACGCCGCCGTCGTCGTCGTCGTCGTGGCGACGGTGATGGCCATGTGGTGGAGGTGGTGGTGGGGGTGGGGGTGGCGGCGACGGCGGAGGGGGTGGTGGATGGCGGTGATGGCCGGAGTGCGCGGCGTCGGAGTCGTCGGCGACGCCCTTCCCGGTGTGCGAGGCGTGCTCGTCTTCCGGCAGGTAGCCGGGCAGAGCCCGCTCGACGCGCATCAAGGCGAGGTTGAGCGCCGCCTGCTGGTTCGCTTGATCGGTGACCTTCTTGTCGAGCGCGTCGAATTTGTCCGCCAACGGTTGCAGCGGGCGCATCAAGGATTCCATGGCGGCGAAACGCTTGGCGAGGTCAGCCAACGTGATGGTGCTCTCGTTCTCCCCTGTCGACGGAGATGGCGGCGGCGAGACCATGTTGGGCGAACCTGGGACTGCTGATACCAGATTGTCACGAGCAGGGGAACAGTACGAGTTCGTAGGCACACAACGACGTAGATTATACTTAAATGAGGTGGCTGGTCTTGGCCCAGGTCCTCGTCGGCGCGGCGGTGCCGTGGTGACGGCGCCGCACCTCCGAGGCTGGGTTGTTACAGAGGCTAAACCTAAGCAAATCCAAGATAATCCCAAACTAAGCGCACGGTCCCTGTTTATAGCTGCACAGGGCCGGCTAACAAATTGCTAACGAAACAAACTAACTTCCTGATTTTATTCTGCCGTGCTTATCGCTTGAGCGCTCCTCCCACGACGCTGATCCCTGCGGCGACGACGTTGGTACTGAATACCGGTCCTGACATGATATGAAATGAAGCGCAGTTTTGCTCCATTTGTTTATAGAAAAGTCACCCTGTTTATTTTGCTTTTTGTAGCAATAACAAACCCTATCATCCTGCAAATTGCAGCAATTTTTGCTACTTGGAGCTCTTCATGTGCCTGCTAGTAGGTTCGCCCAAAGCTCAACAACGGCACCCTGTCCCTTTCATCAGTAATTAGCTGATCATTACAAAGTATATTTCTCCAAACCTTTTGACTTGCTGTGGTGTATGTTTCTGCTGCGTTTTCTTATATCTTTAGGGGATTAATCTTGTGCATCCTGACGCGTAGTCTCATAGTTTAGGGCCGGGGACTGCAAAAATGTACTTGTACATTTGTTTTTTGGCGATCGATGAATGTACTTGTGCATCCTGACGCATCGTCATCATTCTTGTTTCTTTTTGAAAAATATAAATAAATGGAGGTATGTAATATATAGGGGCGGGGTGGGGATATATAGAAGATTGATTGACCTGCATTATCCACTGCATGATATTCTTGTCACGATGTTGACATGAATTGCGAGGAACCACTGACCACGATTCAGCGGCCTCAAGCAAAGTAGCTCTCCTTCTTGGGCCGCGCTGAGCCGATGCCGTACGGATATAGATATAGGCCTCGCGGTTACACAAGCTCGTTGGGCCTCAGTAGCCCATATTTACACTCACTACAAGCATGTTCTTAATTTTCTGCTGAGACTAGGAATTCTGTAATGTAGTTTTGCTCCCAAAAAACAAAAGGAATTCTGTAATGTAGTCCCTAAAAAAAAAGTGGAATTCTGTAATGTAAAATCATGCCCTTGGTTGTATATATGCTATGTTTAATCGAGACTAATTTGTATGTACATCATGATTATGATTTGTGAGCCGGCCTGTTATACCGGACGACTGACTTGACATGCTTGGTCACCCCATTTATTTCCAACGAACAAGCACCTTCCAACTATCAAGATTATATACGGACAAAGTGCGATTGTTCATTTTATTATTATTACGCGCTTAGACTGACTTAGAAGCTAGCTAGTAGACTCAGCTGATTCTTCAGTGCGATTCGACTACACTAGTCATTTCTGCGATTTGCAGTATCAAGACTAATTTTCTGCGAGTGCACGTGACAGAGAGCTAGCTGAGACCAACGATGGAGTACATGTCCACCTCATCACGATCGACGATGGCGCCGGAGCCGGTGAACTTGTTGCACTTCTTGTCTCTGTCGCTGTCGCCGGCGAGCAAGATGAACATCAAGGGCAAGAAGCGTGTGCAGCTGGACGGCGCGTTCCAGTGCCGCACATGCGGTCGCCGGTTCGCGACGTTCCAGGCTCTCGGCGGCCACCGGACCAGCCACAAGCGGCCGCGAGTGCGCGCCGACGGCCTCGACCTCTTGCTCGGCGCGCGTCCCGGCAAAGCCGGCGCCGCCGCCAAGGATGTCCACCGGTGCAACACCTGCGGCACCGTGTTCCCCACTGGGCAGGCACTCGGCGGGCACATGCGCCGCCACCGGGCGGCCATCTTCCATGTGCCGGCGTTGGAGACCACGCCAACGGTGACGACGTCCGGGTTGTCAGAAGAAGAGGGTGATGACGACGAGGACACCATCATGCCCAGGACCTTAATCCATTTCATATGAGTGAACGTAGTTTAACAAGTTTGTTGGTTTAGAGTGGTTGATATACACACATCGATTTCGTAATCACACACTTATAAATACCTACAAGTGTCAGTTTTCTTTTGCAATGCTTCTTGCAACAAGCTATATGCTTAGCCTTGACTGTATATTGGTCAAATAAATAAAATTTGAAATTAGTACTGCAGGATATGCGTATATCTTTTGTCAAGAAATTTCATTATATAACCCTAATAAATGTGACATTGCTTCGACGAGGCTTCAATTTGGGGCTGCAGGATTCTTCAAGTTGCAGGATCTAGTCTTTCCTCGTAGAGCCTAAGTTTTTTGGGAGCTTGTTCCTTTTTACCCTTTTCTAGTGTTTGTTGTATTAGTTGATCTTGTATTGTCGGCACTCTTTACTTCGTGGTTGGCTTTTGCCAGGATTTGCGTATATTTTTATCAAGAAATTTCATTATATAACCCTAATAATTAAATGTGACACTGCTTATAAGAGACACTGTTTTAGACGACATTGGCTGTTGTACAACACCGGATGAGAAATGATGACGGAGTCATGCCCTCAAACTATTATAGAAAAGTTTTGTTGAAAATTCTGAACTTTTGTGTGCGCAATTGTGGACAAAACATTACACCTTCCTGCTAGTTTGGAATCATAAATAATATATGCATTCATTGAGAAAAACAAATTAAGAAATGTAAAGATGAGGGCAATATGACCATTTTAAAATTTTTAATCTCTCTGCCAGCACCCGGCGATGTTTTTCAGCATGGTCCGATAGCAAATTGACTATAACACCGTCCTAGAACAGAAGAAACATTTGAACAATGTTATGTAGCAAAATTCATTCTTTTCATTTTCTTGGCATATATTTTAGATTGATTTTATCAGGAACATGGCACGTTAACTATATATACTTGGTCACTATCTTGTTATACCAATCTAAAATCCTATTGCGCATTTTCTATATATCTTGCTAGGCACCGACGGAGCCTCATGGAGGCCAAACTGGGTCATGGCCCCCCTTCCTATCCTAAAATCTTTAAGTAGCACTTGATTTTTTTGCTAGTCTGTGTGTATGAGTACTTATTGGGGACCTTTTTTCCTTTGCACTAGATACCATATACACCACAAAGTGCTATAATATGTTTTGAATTTTTTTTTAAATAATAGTATTTTAATGAAAAATTGCGAAATTAGGGTACGATTTGAAAAAAATTGCAGAAATAGGAGCCTGTCGGTCAGCGGATAACCGACAGGCACCTATCGGTTATCCCGTGACTGACAGGCTGCCGGATGCCGTCACCGTGACCACTTAAAGGATGGAAAGGTACCTATCGGTCACTGGGTGACCGACAGGTTCTGAGACACTGTAGCGCATGTACTATTCATAGTACTGTAGCGATGTATCTTTAAAATATGCATCTAAAAATTGCAACAAAAATTTGAATGGATAGATCTTATCATTCTCTACGATCATGCAAATTTTGAGTTGCAACGGAACTTTATATAAGGTGCAGTAAAAAAATGAAATCAGTGCTGTAACTGATTTCATATTACTGTAACTGATTTCACTTACAATGGTTTAGATAGCAGCGAGCGGTCTATAGACAACATTTGAGCTGTCTAATAATTACTAGACATCATTCTTCTCTCTCTCCTCTTTCTCTTTCATCCACATCCCTCAAAATTCTACGTGTAATCTCCCTAGACGGCTGACATCACTCTATTGTACATGCCCTAATCCATGCAAATTTCCTATAGGGAAACACGAACATTTTTGCAGTTATAAATCCTTCATTTCCAATTGGCTAGGCGGTACGGTGATGGTCGAATGGTGCTGAATGGCGTGGCGGTTGACGGTGCGTTAGTGGACGGCACGGCAATCGACGGTGTGGTGGTACACGACGGTGCAGTGGTATGCTGCACAATAGTTTTCTTCCGACTGTATGTGGCACAATAGTTGGCGATGCGATGGTGGACCCCGCATTGGGGACCCAAAATGTTGACTGATGAGGACATGACTCGTACAACCGACACTCCTTCACTGGGCATGCAAGATTCCATCACAAGAGCTAGAAAGCGACAATCGAATTTATCGATGAGCTCGTTTCTAATATCTTCTATATATGGTTTTGAGAATAAGATGCTACCTAATGAATTAATTATTGTTAGAAACCATGGAGATGATGAAGAGGCAGCTGGAGAGGTGTTTGGAGGCGTGGAGGGGCGGCAAGGAGTGCAATTCAACTTTGAGGCCAAATCCAAGTCGGTTTCGAGTCCGTTTCGGACTCCAGGACCAGTCGGTACTAAAACGGGCGACCAGGTCGCATACGAGCTCGGATTTGGACGTTCTTTATATGGATGGAAAGATAAGAAGATCACCTTTCCAATGCCACCGGTCTCATGCCTAAATTCATCCGGAGGCGTCGGGAGTCATCGAAACAAGTTGACGTCCAGAATCTGTCTCGGTGCTGTGTCGCCGTTATTTGGTCTTTGGGCTTGTATCTCGTGTGAGCCCATTAGGGGGCGCATTCAGGGGTCCTTGCACGACCCTAGAGTCTTCATAAACAGCTGCCGCCACACCATTAGGGTTTGGGTTTTGATTGATTGTAAGTTTAGCCATTGCTACTTCCTGGTAGACGCGTGTGTCGACTAGACCACCCGGACTACTTGATTCGGAACCCCACCATTGTTACCGAGTTACTTGTTTATCTTGTTCTTGCTTGTTCTTCGATTGCTTGCAGGAATTACCCTCGTGGTTTGGTTGATTGTGCTCCACAAGATCACGAACAGCCGCTGGAGTTGGTGTATCGATCGCTAAGGCGCATCCTTGCTGGTTGTAGTCGGGCCGTGAACGTCTCTCCATTCAAATCGAAGTTATCCCCACTCTCTCATCGAAAGATCCGCTGCAACTCCACACAAATCCGTATCATTGACAACCCATATATATTGGATCATCGGAAGTTATCATTTGTAAATAAATGAGTCTGGGGTGCACCAATTAACCAAGGTAGGTAGCCACCACCTTGTTGTAAACTTGTTATGGCACCGTAGGCGCTTTATTTTAGGGCAATTCACGAGAGCTTTGTTCCTCTAGTTTACAAGTCATTGATTCTCATGTGCTCAGTGAATTGACAACTGATTTGTTTTCTTTTTGTTGAACAGTAGGCTGAATAGACCATCGATGTAAAAATGAAGAAAACCAAGACATCAGATTTGAAATTAGTTTAGGAAAGGGCTAGCAAGTCGCAGAAAATTTCTTCCTCTTCAACACTAAAAACTCCATCAATAGAAAGTCTAATTCAGAGCAATCACAACGGTCTTTTAGGGTACTGTGAAGCATTTTTTTCTGTAATTTTGTGCTGTTTTCAAAGTTTGAAAGTTTGAATGCCCAGCCTCCAATTCCTGGGTCCGCCACTGGCGCTAGCGCCAGCAAGCAAAGACCGGGGCGGTGCAGGGCGGCATGCGGCTTTTGGGTGGAGCGACGACGACGCACGCTGGTGCTGCGCGGAGCCGCTGGCAGCACACGACAGTGGCGCGGTGGCGGTGGAGGAGGAGAAAGAAGTAGAAGCGACTGTAGGATTTTTGCTGTGCAGACTTTTAAAGCTGGATGCTTCACGGGCTCTAGCACACGGGTGCTGTATAGAAAATGCTTCTTGTGTAGTATGACCCTGCCCCTTAGTTTTTTTTTTTTTTTTGAGATATTACACAGTACAACTCAGACACTCACAACGTACGCACACTCACCCTTATGAACGTACATACGCAAACCCTACCCCTATGAGCATCTTCGAAAACTGAGCCGGCAAATTCTCCAGATTCCCGAAGTCACCACTAGCGCCTCGTTGTCGACGGCCTCGTCGAATACCGCTGAAAGCACAAATACCGTTAAATCCTAGAAAATTCGCTCCTACCGGAAGTCGAACCCAGGACCTCAAAGATGCTACTCGGTTGCCTTAACCACTAGGGCAAGACCCCTTTCACTGACCCTGCCCCTTAGTGATAGCGAGAGAATTACGCAATGCATTGATCGAAGCAATCGGTTTACAGATATAGGCCGGAGGCCTGGGCGCCTTCCCATCAATCCAAGTCGGTTTATGGAATAACTACCGAGGAGTTGGGAAGGGCTACGAGATCATGCAGGACTCGCTACAAACAAGGAAACCAAAACTACCGAATCTAATTCTGTCTAACACTTAGGCAATTAATTTTTCTCTTATCTATCCTCCACAAATTATCTGCCACACACTCATCCTTACTGAAGCGTTTTCGTTTTTCACAGGATCGAGTCGGAAGTGCTGATGAACAGACACAACAGTACATCACATAAAAAGCACAAATTTTACATCTTTAAGTTATTATATCAAGTACAAGTGATTTAAAACACGAGAGTACACAGCGGAAGTCTGAAGATAGATAAATAACTACTACTCTCGACGATACAAAGGCCGCACATCGAAGCCCTACGATGTGGATCTGCTGAAAGCTCCACCAAAGATCAGCGGAAGCAAGAACAAACCTGCACAAAAACATAAAGAGCCAAACCCTGAGCAACTAATACTCAGCAAGACTTACCCGTCAACGTGGCTAACTACAGCCGACTCCTAATATGCAAAGGCTACAAGGGGTAGGCTGACTCGATTGCATAAACCCGCACTAATCACTTGGTCCTTACTTTCAAGTTTTAATTTCAAGTTAAGTACTTATCCAGTAAAATTGTGCACTTATCTCTAAAACAGATATAAAAGCAGTACATCAGGTAAGCAATATAACAATAATGAGATATAATGTAACAGTACTAGAACATCATCATCAATCATATCACACTACGATGTGACTCAGTGAACAAGGTTGCTCTTGACCGAGAGCGGCGGCATCGATGTACATCCTGCAGGAGAAAACCTGACCACACGACATATGCAGCACAAAGGCCACATATGGCAACCTTTTACAAAGCCCCCGCAAAACCGACTCGATCTGCTGCTCCCGGCGAAAGTCTTGGGCCCACAAAACACCCGGCCCAGCCGTCGTCTGTGGGTGGCTACCCTCATTTCCCCGTAGCAGCAGGCGCCGATGTCGTCCCCACGATTGCTAAGCTACTCGGTTTACTAGGCCCATAGAACACTAGCATGTGACCAGTACGTTCGAACTTGTTCAACAGGGCCAACAACGGACGGTCCTTAACCGACACAGACGGGGCTACCACCATGAAGGCCCAGCCTTCTCCATCCATCCTATACAAACAATTCTTCATCCGGTCTCAACAAATCCTAAATCCATCTAGTATAATCCAGGTGGTTCCTATCATGCGAGTGGGACCTACCACTCGTCTTCTACCGTCCGCTAGCCACTAAGCATAGCAAGCTCTAACGTTAACCTAGACCACATCTACAAAAATATGACACAAGGTAGGATATGGAAGGGTAATCCTAATGCAGTTCTAGGGTTCCACATCAACTCCTAATAAACCTAATGCACAATCAATTACTAGCCCCAATCAAGTGATAAACAAAAATCTAAACAGGTAGGCATGCACCGGGGCTTGCCTGGCTCAAGTGTTAGCTACTAGCTAAGGTCGGTTGATATCTCCTCCTGGACTGCTCGGCATCCTGATCCTCCAGCTGCTCTTGGATCACCTCGTGTGCTATATGCATGACAAGGAAATGCAAATTAGATGCAATGAACATGAGGCAATTAAATTAAATTCGCTTAAGTAAACAACTTGGTTTACATGATTTCAAAATTAAGTTATGGTACAGTGACATTTTTTTGGGATTAAGCATTACCCAAAGTGATTTACTGTGAAGTTTGAAAATTTATTGTGTTCTGGATTATTGTTAACAATTTAAAGAGTGCAGAACAGAAAATAAATCATAAGAAAATAATTTGACATGGTATAATGATGAATCTTGTTCTGTAAGTGTGTTGACAGTGTATTAACAGTCAAGCAAAGTTTCAAGATTTATTGAGCAAGAGAGAATTTATTATGATTTAAACAACTGTTAACACATTAAGCTTTTTACAGAAAAGTGGAAGATGATTTGCATCAGTTTGACAGACTGGATAGGTAGAACAGAGCACAAGGAAGACAACAAAACTGGTTTCGCATTTTTCTGATCTGTATTCCATTTTCTATGCATTTTACAAGGTCTCAGCAATTTTTGATGATTTATAACGAAAATAGAAATTGGAAAAAGAGCTGGCTAATCAGATCTGGGCAGCACGGAGGACTACAGGGTGGTGACCGCACCAGATCCCGGCCCTGGTCTCAGCAGAGGTCGACCATGGCGTCGGACCTCGCCGGAGAGTGCCGGCGGCTCGCCGGAAATGGACCTAACGGCCACCAAAAATCCCAACAAAAATACCAGGACGATGCACATCGCGTTTCCCACCCATTGGAGGGGCTTGGAGCCGACGGGAACCACCAGGAAATGGCTGGCGGCGAGCACAGCTGCTCAGCCAACAACGGCGATGACGAACTCATGAACGGAAGCACGAAATCTTGGGGGAACAGATTGTGGAGCTTCACCTCAAGGCCCTGAAGCCCGTCCCGGAGCTTGTTGTCGAGGAGGGAGCCCGAAAGGTGTAGCTCGCCGGAGGGGTCCTCGATGGTCGACGAAGAGCAACAGGGGAAAATGCCAATCCAGACACGGGAGGCTGCGGGATTGGAAAAAAAATGGGTCAGGGATGTGCGCCCGTGCTCTGCAGTAATGTGGACGCAAGGAATCGCCAGGGGCTCACCGGAGAAGGGTGGATTGGACGGCGATGCGTGAGGGAGTCGATGGCTGGACTTGAAGACGAACGCCCAATCCCCGACGCTCACGGCGGAGAGAAGAGGGGCGGCACCATGGTGAAGCTCGAGGGCGACTCAGTTCAGCTTCCAGGAGGCGCGGCTCCGCCTGGGCTTCACCAACAGCGGCGAACGGCGGCAAGCTCGGGCTGTATGCCGGCAATGGCGGGTGGCGAGCATACGAGAACGGCGGCGGGGATGGGACGAAATGGAGCTAGGGTTTGGGGAAACGGTGGGAAAGGGAGAGGTCTGGAAATTCTTATCCGCGGCGTACGGTCGAAGGCAGGGCGGCGTGGCCTCGGTCGTCGCTGGCGACGTGGCGGCCGAGTTCTGACAGCAGGCCCGGCGACCTTTTGTTTTTCAGCGAATTCAAATCCAGCGAACTTTACTGAATTAAACAGGGAACTTGCATTGCTCCAAAAATCACCAAAATTTCTGGGATGAAAGAACACAGAACCAGCTCCAACTTTCCAATTGGGACCAAGTGGATTCGAGCAACATAATTCGATTTAAAAATCGCGGAACAGCAGGATTTGCATGAGCTTCACTGAATTTTCAGAGGCAGTTCCAGAATTGGAAAAATCCTGGAAAATTCTCCAACATTCTCTGTTGTGATTTTCTTGCTACAGAATTTTTTTTTGGGTCAGGTTGTTATTGAAAAGTTTGAGTTGCTTCACAAGGATCAGTTTGACATTTATTTGAACAATTTGCTTTGAATTCAGATTTGGTTTGAAACTGCATTAGGTTCAGTTTGGAGATGTTTTACAGGCTTTGACAGCAATGACACGGGTGTCACACTTACCATCATCGTTGGGCTGTGCGTAGCTTCTCTCGTTGCATGAGTGTCGAAACGAAAGGAATTCAAGAGGAGAAACAAAACGCTAGTGGAAGCTGACAGACGGTTTTGTGCTTATTTTATATAGGTACAAGCAGGTCCGTCCCAGAAATTTTAGAGGCCCTGCGAAATACGTACTGAGGCCCTTAACTAAAGCGTTAAAGACATTGCAACAGTTCATACTAATTGTTTTGCCAAGATGTGTATTATTGCATAGCAACATAAGATAAAACAAGAAAAATTGTACCACCTCAACAATAGTTTCGTGCTGTGCAGTGGCTTACCGTATCTGGATCGTTTGTTTTCTTTCAATGCTTCTATAATCATATATGCTTGTCCCAAAAACAAATTCGAAAAAAAATCATGTTTACTGACGCACACCATGGATTCATGGATCAGTTTATACAATTTGAGGGAATTGGGCTTATAGACCAATGCACATAATGGGCTCATGTATCAATTTGATTAGGGCCATCGTACCATGCGGATGCAGTTCAGGAATTAGGAGGGATATTTGCCGATTAAGACCGCATAATCCGCGCGTGTCAAAGGGACGAGCCTGTTGGTAAGTGTAGAAGCAAGCTGATGACACGGGGAAGTAAAACTGAAGACAAACTGAAGCATTTGTTAGACCAACTCTAAAATATATTTCAAATTATTTGATTTTAGCTAGTCTCTAAAATAAAACAACATAGAAAAAGTTAAAGTAAACCAACAGACTCTTTAAACCACCAAAGGTCATTGGAAAGAATGAATAAAGAGTGAATGTCTCTAGCTAAATATTGCTAGCTAGAAAAGTGAAATGAATAGTTAATTATTTTGGAGAGGGATTTGGAGACTGTTGTAAAGTCATTTTCAATAGCACTAGCCATATTTAGAGAAAAAAAACATGTTTAGAGTTGCTCTTACTTTTACAGTATAAATGCCGATGAAAATAGATGAGGCTCCAGCTCTGAACGTAGACTGATAAATTTATCTAGTATAGTTTTTGTGAACTACCTAACTTCAGTTCAGATTTTTTTTTTTTTTTTTTTTTGAGAGAGAACTTCAGTTCAGATGGAGGCATCGATGCGGTTCTTGACAGCACCTTCGCTGCGACACCCAAGAAGAAAGAGACGACAGAGAGCCCAGCGGCGATTGCAAAATTAGAGCCCAGCCGGCTAAACAATAGGAGCCCCGCCCGCCGACCATTGATTAGAGGAAAGACTAGTAGGAAAGAAAATTGGAGCCCAGCCCAATAGACTGTAAGGCCCATGTATGTGCAACATAGATGGAAAGTACGGGGCTTTATAATCCTTTTATTTTTCTGATAGAATTAAGTTGTTGCGGCTTTAAATGACGCAGCTCAGTCAGAGGTTTTTTTTTTTTTAACAATTACTCCCTCCGTTTCATATTATAAGCAGTTTTGGGTTTAGGCACGGTAACTAAGAAGAGATGAAAAAGGTGATGGACACAGAAAATAATAAGCAGTGAAGGAGTAGAGAGATAGAGATAGACACAGGAAACGATGCACTGGAAAGTGAGAAAGCTGTCTTGAAAATCGAGAACTACTTATATTTTGGCAAAAATTTTGAATGCTAGAACTACCTATATTATGAAACAGAGGGAGTACACAATACAACACACGCACACACACTTATTTTTATGAACACGTACACAAACTTTATTTCTATAAACATTTTTTAATACTGAACGGCAAATTTTCAAGATTAACAAAATCATCATTGATGTTTTGCTTTCATTATTGATGGGAAGAATTTTTTATACATCACTCAGGTGCTAGAGGCTCGTAATTTTGAAGCTGGTGTCTAGAGGCACGATTGTGCAGGGAATTTTAAAGCCGACTCAGTTAAAGTGTCTTGATCTAATTTTTTTATAAAAAAACTGTTAGAGAAAAGAAGAAAAATTACTTTTAAGGGAGGTACTCGAATTTCTCGTATAGATCTCCTCTTGTCGCGTTGATTTGAGAAGTATATGAGTGGAAATTGAGAAGAACTGGAACGAAATATTATTAGGGAAGGCAGAGAAACGGAAAATTTTGGTCTGATAAGGTAGTATATATAGAAATATTTGAAAAGAAAGAGGCATTGGCATTGGCTTCAATTTTGTTTTGAACACGGAACGAGGATAAGTCGGAGCGGCAGAACCCAGGACTCCGGAGGGCACAAAGGTCCTTTGGCATCGTGTACAATGATTTGGGTGAACCGTGGCCGTGGAGACGCTTGTCGTCATCCATTGCCCCCCTCATCCATGGATCCCCTTCCTCCACCCGCCGCCGCGACTCGAGACGAGCCCTAGCCTGCTGCGATCCGCTTCCCCTGCTCTCGTGCGTCGCGTCGGGTGCGGCAATTGAAGGAGCCCTCGGGAGCCAGATGGAGCCCCCCGGCCCGGACTTGGTGGAGACCTCGGCCTCTCCACCGCCGAGCTCCCCCGGCCCGGGCTTGGTGGGACCCGCCGCCTCTCCTCCGCCTCGCGCTGCCGACCTGGTCTTGGTGCCGCCGTCCCCGGCGCCCCCGCAGCGGCACGCCCCCGCCCCGTGCTGGGTGAAGTCCCGGGCGCCCCCGCAGCGGCGCCCCCCCACCCCGTGCTTGGTGAAGTCCCCGGCGCCCCCGCAGCGGCGCCCCCCCGGCCCGGGCTTGGTGCCGTCCCCAGCCACTCAGCCGGGGTGCGCCCTGGTCCGGAGGGAGCCTTCTTCTCAGGCGACGCGCGGCCCGGGCTGGCTGGTCCTGGACCGCTTCGTCCACCGCACCGGTAGGCGGCACGGGGTCGTTGAAGGGGACGCCACGACATCGGAGATCTCCGACGACTGCGTCGGCCGGCCAATACGTGTCTCCCTCAGGGTTGCCGACCCACCGGCGTTGTCCCGTCTGTACCTCCACTGGACGGGCAGGCCGGCAATCAAAAAGATGATGGAGCCCAACGTGGTCACCGCCCACCGCAACTCCATCCTCTTCAAGGTGACTGTCCCCTTCGAGGACCCTGAGACGTGGCACTACGCTTCCTGCTTCCCTGTCGACTACTTCGTCTACTCCGCCGCCGCCGCCGCCGCCTCCTCACCGCCATCACTCATTAGGCTCCCCCCTTGCTTCGAGGGTGGCGCCGTAAACCCCCAGGTTGATGAGATGTTCAGACCGTACCGGAACCAACGGCAGCGCACCATGATGGACCAAGATATGGGCCTCCTCTGCCACGGCAACGATGATGGCGAGTTCACGGTGGCCGATCTTGGACACCGTTACTGGGAGGACGTCGAGCTCTGCGTGCTGCATCACAAGCCTCTATCAGGCTCAAGGGACGACGACATGGAGTGGAGGGTCAAGAAGCTGCCGATCCCTTCCGGCCTGAACAAGAAACTCCGCTCCTTCTGGTCAGACACCGTCGTCGCCGTCGACGAACGGCACCTCTGCTGGGTCGACTACTACCAGGGCTTGCTTCTCATCGACGTCCTCACTGAAAGTCCGCAGCTCCAGTACATCCCGCTGCCTGCTGAGGCGTTGCAATCTCGCCGCCCCTACATCGATGCATTGTCCCCTGACCCGTTTCGGTGCGTCAGCGTCATCCATACTGGCATAATCAAGCTTGTCTGTGTCATTGCCCATTCTCGTTCTGCCTTCACAATAAAAACATGGGCTTTTGACTTCTGCCGAGGTCAATGGAAGGACTGCCATGGCGCCATGGACTCTAATGAGTTCTTTGGTCTTTATGGCCCTGCCCAAAGTAACCTTCCGCAGGTGAAGCCATGTTTCCCTGTGGTGAGCTTGATTAATCCCCATATCATCTGCTTCCTGCTGAAGGAGGAGGACCAGCACACTATCTGGATGATTGCGGTTGACATGAAGAAGAAGGTGCTGAAGTCAAGCGCTCTGTACATCAATGAGGAAGAAGAAGAAGGATATTCCTCTCAAAGGGACATCCGGTACATCTTCCGTGGTGATGACTTCATCCCCAGCAGGTTCTCCTCTTACTTGAGGAAGGATGGCATCACAAGGTAATCATATCTCCTGTTTATATGTGTTCTCATCGGTGCTGTTTTGCTTGCATCACTTTAATAACTAGACAGTTATATGCTAGTGTACATTTCAGTTGCTTTGTTTAGCTACCTCTAATGTACATTTTAAAAAATGTACAGAACATGATAGTGGTTAAGTAACTAGGCATTTAGCATATCGAAACATAGCAGTAATATGCTGAGTTCAATAAGTAGGCTGTAGGCGGTATATCTCTACAGAGTTCAATAATTTGGCGTGTTGAAGCATAAACAGACTAATAAAAATGCCTGCCTATTCATTCATGGAAATACCTTTTTGGTATTTCGTTTGTATATCTCTTTTGGACTTAGATTGCCTACCAAGTGAAAAATTCAATCCAATTATTACTTTGTGTAGCCAAGTTGAAGTGGTAGAGATTGTTGTTTGGTTATGGATTGTAATAATTTGTTCAAACATGACACATTGATCGCCTTAGCTTTTCTTCATCTTACTGTATGTGTTCTAGCTTTGAACCACAGAGTAAGAATTGGAAGGCATAATTATTGCAGTGTCAAGCCATAGCTCAGTCAGACACATATTACCATGTTTCTCCAGTTTACGCTAATATTTGTTTCTTTGTCTAGTTTTTCTTCTTTTTCATAACCATGTCATGTACTCGTTAGTTACATGATTGCGTTGTGACTTTGGTTTCTTACATTCAGTCTTTCATGCAGCCTGCAACTTAGTGAAATGATGCAAAAGGCGGCAAAACAGAAGAGAGCAATGCGGAAGAGTGAAACGATGGAGGCACAATCGACAAATATTTTGATTGATTGAGGTCAGCCATCGAAGAATGGCTGTATTTTCTGTTGTTTAGGAACCCTTATTTAATTCTGGGCTGTGACATGACAGAGCCTTTGGCTGTCTTTCATCCAGTATGTCTCCATGGAGATTTTTGGGAACGCTATGTTAGAGATATGCAGCGTTTGGGTAAAAGTTTGAGGTTGAATTACAGGTATGTTATGGGATATGAACCTGTAAGGTTTGATTAGGAAAATGAGAATATTTTCCCTTTGTTATTTAAGAAACCTTATTTGATTCTAGGCTGTGACATCAGAGCGCTTTTGGCTGTGTTTGTCTTCCAGTATGTCTCCTAGGAGATTTTGGGAAGGTTGGGGTTGAATTATTCATATGTTGTGGGATATGATCCTATAAGGTTCGGTTAGGAATATGAGATTAATTTCCGCTTCCAATGTTTGATATGCTCCGTATGAGGGGAGGATGATGTGTCTTATGTCCATACTACCCTGCATGGAAAATACATTGAAACACTCGGTGAATTTTTTAACACACCCGAAACCGCTCAAATCTACCTTCACCCGCTTTGTCTCCAATGGAAGTGAAATGGCATACAATTTAAAAGGAAGAGGAAAATGAGCAATAAATATTAAATAGTGGAGACTTTGTGCAAGGGCGTCATATTATGCCAATGCAGATATTATGCAGCTAACCATCCCGTGATCAAAGATTTACTTAAGTGCATGTAAATGAAATATTTAGATCATGCGAGTACATCAAAGCAGTATTCAGCTAGGCTGAACTTTCGTAGTTCGAGTGCAACTTGCTTGCTCACCCTGGCACTGTGGCACAATTTCCAGGAGCTAGCTGGCGACGAAATTATAGGTACCATAACAACCCTTCCGTAATTTACAACTTCATCCCTGCTACTATTACCAGATTCGAAACTAGACAACTAGATAAATTAGGGGAGGTTGTCGAAGCCCAGGTCAATCGTCTATCTACCTTTACCTCTTGATGGCGGTTTGGGTGGTGGCTGCTGCGATTTCTGAGATGAAGGTTTTGCAGTTGCACCTTTCAATGCTGATAAAAAAGATCGTGCCGGAATTGTCAACGACGATGCAGCCTGCGGCATCCCTGGAGCTGTAGATCTTTGGGTAGGGGTCGATGATGATTCAGCCTGTGGGACCCCTGAAGATGTTGATTTTCTGGGGGGCAAGGGCTGTTGTTTTCCAGCATTTGAATATTGTCCTCCATCCTTAGCTCCCTGTGGCATCCCTGAAGATGTTGATATTTGGGGCAACGCCTGCTGTTTTC
This sequence comes from Eragrostis curvula, assembly GCA_007726485.1. Lineage (NCBI taxonomy): Eukaryota > Viridiplantae > Streptophyta > Magnoliopsida > Poales > Poaceae > Eragrostis > Eragrostis curvula. The sequence continues at coordinate 7,407 of CM017440.1, read as the reverse complement.
TAGCATTTGAAGATTGTCCTCCATCCTTAGAACCTACTGCAAGATAAGTCAATTAAATACGACTCAAGTGTGCAGTTTATATTACTAAACAAATATGTAAGTGAACGGTCAATATTTGACAAAGATTCAGCACATTATGAGAATTCATGATATATCTACTATGAGAATTCCGTGATATGTATATGCACATGTTCTGATGGTTCGGTAAAAAAAAAATGCTCTGATGGCGTACACATAGTAACTATTGCACAAAGTCTAAATGGATGCAAGATCAGTAAAGGCACTACATGTAAAAAGGACAATGAAAAATTATGATGTTTCTTTTTATGAAGTTATCACTAAACAACAATGAAAAACAGTAAGATAGGAACAAGAAAAGTTATTTTTACTTAAGTAATGTAAAGAGAATATAGACGATATATCCCAATTATGAAAAAATATTAAGCATTTGAATAATTTTTTCTCGGTTACAACATTAGCAAAAGACAGAAAATAGAAGTAACGGTTCACTAAAATTGCATTACCGTCGTTAAATCGCATTACCGTCGTTAAGTCCGCTCTGTTCAACCATGTAGCAGGAAAAAGAAAACCTACTTCTTTTGCATATACACTTTAGTGTGTCAATTTTATAGAAGAGGTCGCATATGCGCCAAAATAATGTACAAGGTGCAGGGCATAGTACTATCGGACAGGTTTAAGGTTGTATATTACAAGAAAACAGGTCGATCCAAAAACCAAACCTACTAATCTGGAAACAACAATTGAAATAAACGTAACCTCTCCTCAAACAAATAAATGAAATAAACGTAACCAACTGAGGCTGAACTTCCTTTGGAGAAGGTAATGATGGGAAAGAAGGAAGGTCAACACGGCCTAATACATGGCATCAATACTTTCTGAGTCTGACAGTCTAACTTCAACAATGTTAGCATGCGGGGCCTAGAAGACCCAGAACGGCAGGAGGGAGACAGTTCGTTGGTTTAAGCTAAACTTTGTTAGGCATTGGTCAGCATCGGAATTACTTAGAGATAAGTTGCTAGGGGTTAGGGCCGGCTGCTAGTGCTACTGCTCTTTATGAGCAGAGCCACGGCATTGATGCAGAGTCAGGCAGTGGATTGAATCTGCATTCGCTATCCCCGTCCTTCTCCCTGCCTAAGGGCGGTTTCCTATCACAGCACTTGAGACACAGCCTAATACTTCTCACAAATGACAAAAGTTCCATTTTTCGACTCCGCCTGCCAGCTAAGGTTTACATTGCCCGTGACAAAAGAAGGTGGTGGTTGGCAGAAGACTCATGCACCTGTATCATAATTTGTGTAACATGAAACATTTAGGGACAACCACCACCTTCATTGTTTTCCTGAAACTTGGCCGAGGCTGCCGTACTCGTATCCGTTACGGGGTACTACGATACTTCGATACTCCGATAATCTCTCTATATCACCATTGTGTTGTTTTGAAAGCCGTCGTACTGGCGTACCCGTATCCCGTATCAGATAAACTTAGGTGAGATCCATGCAAGGCAGAATGCACATTTATAGTTGCTCCCGGAAGGTGTGACTTTTGGTGAACATGTAAACATGTCATCTAACTAAGATGTCAGCTAAAGAGTTATGTAACCCGACACTTCAGCCTCTTGTAAAATATGCATGGCTTAACATTATAACGTTCTGAAGATATTTTGCATAATAGAATTTGGTTTGTCTAGAATTCTCCATGGTCTGAATTATGATAGATTACATGTAAGTTTTTATGCAAACCTCATATAGCATCATGACAGAAGATATTTAGAATTTTTATTCAACAAAATTGTAAACATGTAAAGATAAATACCTAAACCTGAAGAATGACATAAGCGGCAGGAACACCTAACCTGAACTTCAAGTAGCCTACATGTTGTAAAAAGTTAGGGACTTTTTATATATAAAATGAGATAAATGAAGCTCAAGTTATGAAACATACTCTGCACTGATGTCAACTTTATCAGTCATGATTAAATTATACATGATGTCACATAGAACACCCTCATATTGTGCAGGTATCAAGAGTTCAATACCGTCATCATTTTTGAATTTTTCCTTCCAGGGATCTACCGACTTGTCCTGAAAAAAAACCAGAGAAAGATAATAGAGTTAGTCACAGGGGCAAAGAAAAAGAGGATTTGCCGACAAAATTTGAATCGCAAAACACATATAATACTCATATTTTGTTAGTTTTCCTATCATTTATTTTCTGTCAATACACGTGCTGTTGAGTCATGCTTGTAGACATGCATGAAGTCAGTTATGTGAGGATAGGTGAGGAGGTTTCAAGGGCTGTCTGAAGCTGGAGCTAGGGGACACGAACATGTTTGGAAGCTCTTTGGCTTATGCAGACATGTATTTTAGCACACTGGCCTAATGTGCTTGTACATATGTGACAAAATAGAGGATAGAAAAGTGATTTGAAAGAAAACTAGAGGCCAAAAAAGAAAAGGAAAACATATATACCACAACTAATAGAAGTGATTAACTTACAAAGCGTTTTGAGGGGGCGTGCACAAATTCGTCCCTCATGAGTCTGAATTTGCTGGTCTTCCTCTCTGTATATGCTTCAGCCCTTTCTTTAGCAGCCTCTATTATTTCTTGAAAAACTGCGACTTTGGAGAGATTATCAAGAGCAGGAAAAACCGTGTGAGTATAGTCCTCTCTTTGTACTGCCCTGTCCCATTCTATCTGCTGACCCCGTAACAAGCTTTTGTACTTTTTCCTCAATATAACTAATAAGAAACCCCTGGCAGCGGACTCCACACAGCACAAGTGAGTTTCAATAAAAAACCTGTCATGTTCACTAAGGCGTGAAGTTTTCAGTGACTCCAGGAATTTAGTCAGATTTTCCAAATAGGGTGGATATTTGGAAATCAAATTTGACCCATTCTTACAAAAGATAGCCTTTATAAACTCAACCAGTACTTTCAGGTCAGCCTGAAGAGACTTCATGTCAAGCTCAACTTCAGCCTCATTAATCACCAAGACATGTCCACCACTAACTTTAAAATCACTCAGATTAAATCTTCCATTCCAGCTCTTGGACCTAGAAAATGTCCTTGTAAAACATTTCAGCCAGGTTGATAAAAACAGACACCCTGCCTTGGTCATCTTTAATGAGACTCTTCCATCGGGTAAAATAACTTCTGTTAAGAACTCCCCTTTATGAATATTGACATATGTCTCGACAGTATCATTCCTAAAAACACACAGAAATCAACAAACACTCCGAAAGCGTAAAGCAAAAGGTAAACATATACAATGATACAAGAACAATGTTAGAAACTTACGCTCCTCCTAGAAGGCCCACACAAACATGAATCGTCGTGTCCCGCTGTACTCCATAGAACATAAGGTCACGGTGAGGCTCAATCCTTTTCCTACCATAGATGAAATACTGACTTTGAAGTTTTGTATTTGTCTTCTCTGCATACCACTGCATCAAATGTTGTGAAGGTTGACCCAAATTAACAGCGAACGTTAACTCCCCAGAAATATGCCTCACAAAGATAGGTATCAACAAGCCATCAGTGGAATCATCATCCTGCTGGCTGTTGGTGTTGCTCATGCGGCCCATATCACCATGCAGGCTCTTGACATTACTCTCATTGCATGAAGAAACCTGTTGCCTTTCGTTATCACCAATGAAGTCACCAGTAAGTGGAGATGCTGGATACCGATAATCTGACTTTGATTCTGAAAGTTCAACCTTTGGTTTCGAGCAAAGTGACAGATGGATCATGTGTGTTTCAGCGCCAATTCTTGCAGGAACCATAGTATGAGCAAGCTCTCTTTCCAAGGTCACTGGAGTAGTAGTTCCCTTGGAATCTACAAGCAAGGATGCTCTAGCAGCAGAATCCTTCAGGTCCAATCTCTTCCTAAGCATGTGATCCTTTGTAAGTGCCACACCTTCGTCTCTTTCAAGCTTCAGAAAGCCAAATCCTCGGGGCTGCATTTGGTTGCCACTAACCATTGCTTCATCCACATGTCCAAGTTTGGCACTGAAGAATTCACTGCCGCATGCCGGCGGAACACCATGTATCCTCCCATGGAAAATTTTGGCACCGTTCTTCAGTTGAAGCAATACAGTTCTGCTGGATTATCAAGACAACAGCTAAGAAAAAATTGAACCAAGCAAGAAAACATTATAATTCGACGGTAGGTAGAGAAGAATCTGAGGCAAGCCTACCTTGGCTCCCAAGTGCTTGAGGTACCACCAAGAAGCCTGTTGAGTGTTAAGTTTCCTTGGGGAACAGAATCGTTGACGTCGACATCCACCATCAACAACTTTGTGATATTCGTATCTCCAACCTAAAATAGAAAGAACAATCAGTAGAAGCCTTAAAAGCTCCAGCTTGCTGCATAGCAGGATTTAATTATTTTCTTGGATGAAATTTGGGAACATCAAGGATTCTTCTTTTCAAAAAAGAAGACATCAACCATTTGAGAGGATCTAGGACATTATGTATGACCGAAAGTGCGCAGAAGAGCAAGACTAGCTTCCATTATAATAGAATTGGGAATGGCTAAAGAACAGACAAGCATAATAATAACGTAAACATCGGTACCTTGGCAGCCTTAACTAGAAGGAACAAGCTTCTCCAGCCGATGTAATGGTCAATCCACGATGCCATCCCACAATGGTCAAGTAGCTTAATCTTACAGACCAGGGCCATCATCCTTCCATTATTGTAGTAAAAAATGGAAGCATCATCCATTGATAAAGCCTCATCAACAACAGTGTTGTGCATTGATCTCTCTGTTCTAATGCCCTCTACCAACATACCAGCTGCTGCTAACATGTTCTCTTCCGTGTCCAGACGCAGCATCACCAATGCAGCAAATAATCCCTCAATGGCCTTCAGATTCTACAAATTTATCTCATAAGAAACAAATAGTTGCGCTAAATTAATATCTCTCGCAAGAACATGTGTGTTTTACCTGATACAGAAACTTGGAATCTTGCTTCAGAGCGTACTGGCTGTTGATATTAACCACTGTTGCAGAACCATTCTTAGATGCAAGACGCCAGTAACGTCCACATGCAACAGACCTCCAAAAACTGCACAGTGTTCAAGCGATATATTAGTTTTAACAGCTCATGAAAGCAAAGGATTCTGTAGTTTCATGTCATAACACATGCACCGGGCATACCTTTCGTGAAAATCATCCAACTCATCATCCAGAAGCCAGTTGCCGCTTTCCTTGTTCAACACTTGATTCTTTTGAAGTGGCGTACTGTCCCCTGAAAAAAAATGTTTCGTTCAGAACTACAGCTTGCTGTAAAGCCAAAAAAAAAAAAGCGTTGAAATGAACTCCTTCTGAGTAGCATGTACTAATGCATTCACACAAATCAAACAGGCGAAAAGAAAGGAAAGGAAGTCAAGTGTCTTTATTTCAGACAAATATCTTACATGGTATCATGCTTGTGGAGTTTGGATTCAAAGATGTGTCATGGAATGATGCCATATGTAGATTGAAACACATGCCATGGAATGCTGCCATATGTATTGGTCCATGATTTCTGTTCCAAGTTAAAGAATAACACGGTGATAAGTGCACCAAGCCATCAAAAATAAGTAATCTTCGGTAATCAAAATAGTACCCACCTTTGGTTCTGAAGCTCCGCATACATCTCAAAGTACTGTGGGGGCAGTTTTACATAGCTCACAGAACCGGTCATCACAGCATCACAATGCTGCACAAGAAGGAGAAGCAAATTATATAACCGAAAAAAAAGGGAAAACAGTTTTGCATCAATTAGTCAAAAGACACAACAATGTAAAGTGTTTGGAAAGTAATAGATTAAACGCTACCTGAAGAGGCTTGTAATGGCGTTTAGCTGCAGTGTGGTGCAGTGGCATAAGACCGTGTATGTTCCCATGGACAATGCCGACACCATTCATCAGTAGGAGCCCCATAACCCTGCATAAAAGAAAGAAGAGAGGAAAGACGAGAGTTGGAATGAGCAAGAACAAGGACTAAACAATAATATATCTTTAACTGAGCAGAAGTATTCGGACGAGGGCACCTTGGTTTCTGTGTTCTTGAGGTAGCAGTGAGGAACAAGTAAATTGATGTGTTCTGATCAGGGTCAACTTCATTGCCATCGACATTCACCATCATAAAGTTACAGCTTGTGAGATTCATGTCTTCAACCTGGGCAGAAAGGTCAGTCAGCAAGAGGTAGTATTCCTATATATACAGTTGGAGCCCTAAAAGGTTGCATTGTTATTCATCGCGCAATCAAGTACTATTGCATGAACAAAATTGGCGAAAATTTAGCGGTTCATTACTTGTTGAAAGAGGGGGGGGGGGGGGGGGGGGGGGGGCGGGGGGGGATAAGTTGGTTCGATTTGGAACCACACACCCTCAATAATAAAGTTGCATATTGTCACTTTATGATGTCTGTCATGCCCGAGACAATGGGGAAGCATAAAATTGTTTATTGCTTCCGTAAAAAACAGAATGTGTGGAGATGCATATGGATAAACAGTTGGCAAGCTAAAAGTTATTGGCAGTAACAAATACCTCCATTGCCACCTCCCCACTGTCTCTTATTCTTTTCCCTTCTGGTAGAAAGAATGCCTTCGGGTCCTACACACAGAAGGTGACGATTTGTATTAAAAGATGGAATCAGGGCAATAAATCAGCTACTAGGCAGTGGATGAGTCCAGTAACAAACCCCGGCTTGAAGATATGACCCAAGACCATCAGCTGAGCTGTGCGGTGACCATTTGACTTGAACTCTGAATTAATCAAAGAAAGGCAGTCAGTGCAGGAGAGTTGAGTGATTTCAATATAAATGGATAATGGTGAGCGTTTGAGCCTTTGAGGGCATTAACATACCTGCCAACTGGAGCAATCCCAAACTCCGTCAGTGGCCAACCATCAAGTAAGCAGACAATGGTATGGTCAAGAATGCAGAGAGGATCCTTTGTGTGATTTGCTGAGTGTGTCTGGACAAGAATGCAGAGAGGGTCCTTTGTGACGCTGTGGCCTCCATTGACCTCCACCGGGTCGTGCAGCCGGAAGGCAAGGTGATCCAGCCTCGTGGACATCTCCTGGTGCAGTGTCCTTGAGGTGGCATCAGATCCCTTGCAGAGCTGGAGGAGGGCATGGTACGCTGATGAGGGGAGCAGAGCAGTCTCTGGCCCGCTCCTTCCTTCAGTTGGACCCTGCAAATTCAAACCATGTATTGTTGAACAAAGCATCGAGCGATGGAACCAATGAAAAGTGGATGGAAAGAATCGGCAAAAAAACGTGAGAGAAACGCAAAAGGAAGGCACAGCATGCCATCTGTTGCCTTGAGGTGAAAAGGAACAACGTGAAATAGGCACCAAAGTCTAGTTTGGCTTGAGGTGAAAATGGAGCAACGACA